>VDFB02089284.1:0-49375 GCA_007258455.2 Sequoia sempervirens | reverse complement strand
AATCCTCAAAGAAATGTGGTCTCATGGTGATGTCCCATCACCATGAGACCATCTTTCTTTGAGGCATTTTTTCGAACAACTCACTACCTTGGGTATGCTACCACATTTTCCATACATGGCTACCTTGTGAGTTGTTTGAAAAAATGCCTCAAAGAAATGTGGTCTCATGGTAATGGACATCACCATGAGACCACATTTCTTTGAATATTTTTTTCAAACAATTCACTACCTTGTCTATGCTACCACATTTTCTATACATGTCTCCCAAAAAAAAAATTTCAAACAACTCACATGTCTTGGCCATGCTTCCACATTTCTCATACATTGCTGCCAAGGGAGTTGCAATTATAACATTTGACAAAAATCCCCCTTTCTTTCAATTTTTTGATTGATGCCCATACCTTGTTCCAAAGGCAACATGTTGACAAAAGCTATGGAATTTGGATTTATAGTCAAGCCAATTGTATTTTCTTGAAATTTTGTAATGTTGAAAAAAATCCATTTTGTGCCTATCTTGCAATCATGGCACTCCATGAGACCACATTTCTTTAAGGCATTCCATCAAAAAATTCATGTGAGATTTTCCTATGGGTACTACCACATTTTGCATACATGTCTATTTATATACATTATATTGGTAGGCCATATGTTATAAAATGGCTAGAGAAAAGTCACATTCAATAAATTCTTGCAAGGTAGAAATACTTTTAAAAAATAGCTTTCCATTTTCCTTGTGTTCTTATTGTGCACTTATTTATTCATCATGGTTGAGTGACATTTACTCTTCTACAAGATGATTGTATGTATTTAATATGAAGGGTTAAATGACATATATATGATTTATTTGTATGGATTCTTTTTTTAGGAACTAATATTTATCTCTTTATCATGCTATAGATAAAATTCTTCATCATGTCAAGGAAACGGTCAAGGATCAAACCAACACAGGAAGAAAAAGAAGCTAAGAATGCAAAGAAAACAACATATATGAGGGAACATTGTGAGAAGAAGAAATTGGAAACAATTGTCCAAGACATGCCAATTGAAGAGGAACCTCAACCATCAACAAGAGATATGGAATTGGTGGCACAAAGGGAATGAATGTGAAACCTTCATGCTATGATAAATTTGAATATCGTAGTTGGAGACACATCCTCTACTACAAGTGAAGATGGAGGGACACCATCTACCGCATCTCAAGCTGAGAGTACATCATCACTCACATATGAGGAAGGAGGTACACCATCATTCCTAGGTCAACCTCTAGGTACATTATATATTCCATCCCCAATCGAAGGTATGCCATCTCATCCCATCTCATTTAAATATTGATGAAATTCCTAATGTTGAGAAGAATTTACCTTTGAGAACACCACCTAGAATTTTGCATATAAAGCCAAAGTATTTGATTAATATTGATGAGAATATTTTATATCCAATGAAATTGGTAAGATTCTAAAACACATTTGTATGCTCATAAGATTTGGAGAGTGTTCTTTGAAAAGTTAAATGAGACTACAAGAAGTCAACTATTTTTTGAAATGATGTGAAGTATAATGTATAGGTCCATCATGAAGATTTTTGGGTTGAGAACATCAGAGGCTTCAAGTGAAAAAAAATATTGTGAAGAATCTAATGAGTGCATATGAGAGTGTGGGTAAGACCTCATGCTCAAAATATAGTAATTTCATATGATGTGTCATTACATTGACAATAGTAAGTAATCAAACGAGGAAAGCTTGTCTCATTCGAAAGATGATTCAAGAATTGAGAATTAATAGCAAAAAATTATCAAGAGTCATTCAAAGGCACCAAAGAATTGAGGAAACTGATGCCAATGAATTATGGGCATTCTCAATGAGACTACCACAAAAAGATAAACCAATTTTTTAAGCATTGATATCACTAATTGAAGACTTTTCAAAGAATAACACAAGGGTATCTCCAAATCAAAGGGATGTGGTAACAAGGAGAATCGGTAGTCGAAACCATGAGCCACATCCAAAGCATTTTTTGGATACAACTCAAACACATTTTTTTGTAAATTTCTATAGATGCATCCTCAAATTAAAATTTTCAAAGATATTTTGAAATGCTAAAACCTTTTTATGTCAAGATAAATCACACATGCACTACTTGTTGTTGTAGATTACATATTGAATTTTCTAACCATTTTGATTTTTATCGTTCTATATGTTTAGATTTACATACTAACAATGCTTTGCAGGATTATGGCATACATGCTCCACCATCTTCAAGAGACTTCATATCAAAAAAATTATGTAAAAGGGAGAAAGGTCAAAAATTATATAGGAAATTATGCTTGGAGTTCAGAAAGTATAAAACAGTGGCCTACAATACAAAATATGGTAAAGAAGCAAAAAGGTGTGATTTGGTTATCAACAAGATTACAGTGTATTAGTTTATGTCTACATTTCATGACAATATAGTGTATGAGTATGCAAGGCATACTCATAGAGCTTGATGGTTGGACTTACAATTCAAGTTATGCAATGACACATTTCCACTTGGTAGCATTGTTTCAGTCGTCGACTTTGCAAAGAACTAAATTTTACAACCACAACATGAGGTGCAATCACAATATTACAACTCCACACAAGTTTCTATATTTTTGCACATAGCATTCATTCATGCAATTGAAAGTATAGAGGATAACAGGAAAGTATTGAGGGAGTACCATTTTTACGTTAGTGTTGATCACACACATTCTACAGAGTTCATGCAAGGTTGTTTTCAATTGTTCTATAATGATTTGGCTAGGAGGGACATAGCATACAATCAACTTATAATATGGTTAGATAACTATGCATCACAATTCAAGAACTCATGGATATTCTATTGGTTGAGAAAGATGCATGTTATTATAGGTGTTCAACATATGTGGAACTTTTTTGAGGTTGGTCATGGAAAGGGGGAGTATGATGGTACAGGAGCATGTATCAAAATAGCATTAGCACAAGAAGAGTTAAAGTAACAATACAATGTAAGGTTGGCATATGCAAAATCAAACATCGAGTGGTTTAATGCTTCGATGGGTCCAGGTAATGAAGGTAAGTCTTTAGTTCATAGATTTTTTTGGTTGATAGATGATACTAATATTACACCATATGAGTATTTTTTTACACTAATAGGATCAAGTGAGCTACACTCTTTCAGAAGCTCAAATGTGGGTTCATGGATTATCCATATCTGAAAGACGACATGCTTTTTTTCTTCATGTACAATTCAATCTTGGAATGAGTGTGAATCAAAGGAGTGATTTTATGAATGGTGGTTAAGTTATCTTAGTCCACTTGACATGTATCATCCCTCAAAGGCACTAGAATTGACAAAGATGGAATCATTGGTTGACTTTGACCATATATCAAATCTAGTTCAACCAAGTAATATATCTACTTGCATAGTTTTGAAATTCCTAATGTTATCTTACTTTGTAGTGTTTTTTTAATGTTAAATAATTTATCTAATTTTTTGCACATATCAATGTAGGGCATGTTTATGCAGTTATTGCAAATGAAGACAACAAAGAGGAAATTGATTATTACTTGTGTCATTATGTTGAGGCCAAAATAAATTCGAGGCCCTAGTTACTGATGGAGAAAACATTAAATACCCTACAGGCTCAGTGGTTATTACTAGAACATGGCTTAGAAGGTACCCACATAAGAGTGTTAATGTTTGGTTGTTTCAGGACTTTGACATGCATTGGAAAACTCTTCATTACTTGAACCTTGTCATGGCATCCAATGTTCATTTGATCAAATATCGGGGTAGACCTTTGAACAAGACCTTGTGGAAGGTGTGTGAGTCTAACCATGAGGCAATACCTGACACAATAAAGAGTAGATCATACCCGGATGGTTCATTGGATTAATTTGTAAGTATGCACGTTGATTTTATAAAGTCATGTTATTGATATTAATGTATTGGTTCTTATTAATTTTTAAGTATGCACATTAATTTGTATTAAGATTTCTAAGTATGCACATCAAGATTAGTTGATAGTTAAACCCTTTGTTTCTATATTTCAAGTTTACATATGTTTTGGTTCCAAGTTTACATATGAATATTGGGAAGATTAGATGTATATTTATGGTTTCACCATTTGACCATTGTAAGGAAGTTAAGGTAGTAGAACAACTTCCTACACTAATCTTGAGAGGACAAAAATGCAAAACTTTATAGATCTTTAATAGTTGCAAAAACTTAAACAAAAATAAACACAAATATCATGCATGCCACAATACAAAGATTTACGTGGGGAAAACCCTTTTGGGAGAAAAACCCCACACTCCAAAATTTGCTCAATACATTATTCAGAAATCAAAAGATTACAATATACTTGCAGAGTAAGCTTCTCACAAGAGTATCACCACCAGAGATGAAAAGACAAAATGAACACTATTAGACTCTTAGAATACACCCTCCTCTACATGCATCCTAGCCGCTTATAACAAGACTTTTGGAACCTTCTAGAATTATGGTTTTACAAGGTCATTTTACATTTGACATGTTAATGAAATAAAACCTTGACATATCAGTGGGAAAAAACCTTGATGTGTCAACGTAAAAACCTTGATGTGTCAATGAAAATATTGATTGAGACACATTTTCCCAACAACCATCTTGAGAACTCAATTTGAAAACTTGACCTTTGTAGCCCTAGATCATACTTGGGAGACCCTTCCTCAACCATCATTTCACCTTAAACATCAACCATTTCCATCTCATCCATCCAAAATATCATCTTTCTCTCATGTTACCACATTAACAAGGTAGTGAGTTGTTTGAAAAAATTCCTCAAAAAAATGGGGTCTCTTGGTGATGTACATCACTAGGAGACCCCATTTCCTTGAGGAATTTTTTTTCAAATAGCTCACTACCTTGTCAATGTGATAGCATTGACAAGTTAGTGAGCTCACTACCTTATCAATGTGGTAGAAAAAACAATGTAGTGAGTTTTTTGAAAAAATTCCTTAAAGAAATGGGGTCTCCCAGTGATGTACATTACTAGGAGACCCAATTTCTTTGAGGCATTTTTTCAAATAGCTCACTACCTTTTCAATCAAGGTAGTGAGTTGTTTGAAAAAATTCCTCAAAGAAATGGGGTCTCCTAGTGATGTACATCACCAGGAGACCCCATTTCTTCAAGGCATTTTTTCAAACAACTCATTCCCTTGTCTATGCTACCACATTTTCCATACATTTTCCATTTTTTGCATATCCTATAATCATTCCAATCCTTGAAATATCTCTTTAATGCATTTTTTCAAACAATTAACATGCCTTGTCCATGCTTCCACATTTCTCATACATGTATGCTAGGCTTGATTGTGATACAAATAACTATTTTCCATTAGTGTTTGATCCTCCCTATAATGGGAAAAATTCAATAGTGACAAGAGTCATCCGTGGTCTTTGGAAAGTTACAAATTTCTGCAACAAGCATCAACACGTGCACCATGATAATCAAACTATGGTGAAAAATCATAACAAAGGTAACTTTGATTGTCGTTTCCCTAGCTACGAGTGAAGCTGATCTCAACCCAAAAACTTGTATAGGGTTATTCCTAATAAATACAAATAAGTTACCCTTATCTTTGTCTTATCATGTCATTTTGCATCACCTAGAATGCTAGAAAGTGGAAATATTGTGTTTTAGCAATTTCTCTTTACCTAATTTGAAAACTTCATTTTAGAAGTTAATGATGATAATTATCATGCTTTTATTTGTTTTCATTCTGTTTATGATTCTAAAAATGTTGGACAGTCACTACATGCAGTGCAACAAAAACATCATGGAGGGGGATGAGCCTCTCTTGGAAAATGATTTTTTTACTTTCCTATAGACATTAAGTAGGTTAAAATATCACATAATCACTTTTCATTGATAATTACTGTTAAATTATTGAGTTTAAAAAGCTTACAACTAATAACTAGATTAACTTTATTTTGGTTTGCAAAAATAGATGTAATTCGGCCTATGCATTTGTGAATTTCACATCAGCTAAAGCTACATGGAAGTTATATAAATAATTCCACAAGCATCATTGGGTTGAATTTAATTCCAAAAAGATTTGTGAAGTTACATATGCCAAACTCTAGGTATGTGTGATCTCTACCACATCTTAATATATATGTTGGCTTCACAACACTTAATCTTTTTATTGTGTCTCCAAATCATCTACATTGCAACACTAACCTAATACAAGTACATTTAATCCAACCTTTCTTGTTAGGATTGGGCTTATTTACCTTGCTCGTGCATTGCTTGTGAGGATTAGGCTTATTTATCTTAAAATGGGTCCATTGAGAGTAAATTCCACATATCCCTCAACAATGTATTCCTTTTCCTCATATCTCAACACCTCATATCCAAATATCATTAACCACCCTTCATAACTAGGCAATGGGAAAATGACAATGCATAACTAGAGGTACAAGTAGTAGAATGCATGAAATGAAAGAAGGAATATTCTCTTGAGAAGTTGAGGAAGGTGTGTTTGCATTATGAGAAATGGGAAAATGACAATGCAAAACCAGAGGTAGCAAGTACTATAATGTACAAAATAAAAAAGTAATATGCTCTAAAAACACTTGAAAAGAAGTAGACCAAAGTGAATGAGATAGATAGTGTTTTTAATGAAGATATTCTTCCTGCTCTTGATAAGTTTCAAGGAAGGTTCTTGTGTAGTATGTGAATGGGAAAATGGCAATGGAGAAGTGGAAAACCTCAAGAGGTTTTGTATTTGGTAAGAATTTGTGTGGGAAAAGAAAGTGAGAGATGATGCTATAGGTGGATTTGAACAAATGAGGTCAAAGATTCTTGAACTTAATACTTCCATGGATGACTTAAATTTTATTTAGAGAACCCTTAGGTTCATATTTATATAAGAGAAAGAGAACATACTAGCAATAGAACCTTTGGTGCATTAGGTTACATGCATATTAAGTATTAACATGATCTACCAACATGCCCTAGATTATATTCGCCCAAGATTGCATCTATCCTATAATTTAGTAGACCATTCTGATACTTCAAATGGCCTTAACCATTGCCCTATAAGGGCTATTGACTATTATAAGCATGCAATTTTAACTTTTAAAGTTACATTCTTCTAATTATTGGGTTCAAATTCATCTTTAGAAATAGGATGAATATCTATGAAGTTTGTTGTTGGGAAGGTTTATTTGTGGTCTCTTAATCTTGTTGGAACACAATGATCTACTAAGAGGGGGGTGAATCAGTAGATACTCAAAAATTTGGCTATCAAAACTTTTATGCAGATTACTTTCTTAGCTCCAAATACTTTGTGCAGATTTCTTTCTCCAACTCTTAATGTGTAGATTGAAAACTAAAGATGCAAATATAAAATAAACAATCAACATAAATTCCCACAACACCATATATATGTGGAAAACCAAAGATGGGAAAAACCATGGTGACCAAGGCTACTTGAGCCTACTACTCAAATATAGCATCACAAAGGAAATCTATGTTACAAGGTTTTAGGGCTACAACCCAAGGATGCTTCAACACCAAATTTTAGGAGCTACAACTCCAAGGAGACTACAATCACCTAGTCTAAACTAAAACTCAGTTCAATGAAGCTACAACCTCTAAAATATTACAAGTTCATATATGCATACAATTAGGTTCTTCCCAACTTGAAAATGCACCATTACATTCAATGAATTGTTGCACACTCTACAACTTACACTATTGTTGTTGAAGATGAACTCTTAGCAACATACCCCTACTCTACACATAGAACAATCACTATTTTATCTTGTTGCATTATACACTCTCTTCACCATGAATGCAAATACCTAGAAGATGTTTTGTATTACAGTCTAGGACTTTTCAAATGCATTCACTATATGCTTTGTTGCTCTCTCTCTCTTTGTTGCATACTCATCAAGATATAACATTTAGTAGTGTTGCAACCAATTGTAGGTTGTTCTCTCTATACATGCACACTCTCTCTTACTCTATCTCTATAGCATACTCAACAAGATGTCACTCTATTCTATACACCATACAACTATAGACTATTCTCTCTATTCATGCATTCTTACTACAAACATCTCACTTTGACAATATCTAATTGTCTTCTTTCTCAACCGACCTGTAATCTCTACCTTGAGATTCTCTCCTCTGTCCAGATCAGTACCAACTTACTATTAGGGTTTTCTTCATATTATAACTTCACCAACAAGCTTCCTCTACCTCGAGTCACACAACATTCAATTTAGATACTGAGAATTTTCCCAAATTAGCTCTCTACCAAACCCTATAATCGATTATGCATTTAATTCTCTCCTCCAATCCTTTGATCTAATTTTATCTTGATCATATCTTCGATCTGTATCGCCACCTTGAAGATCAAATCTTCATTTTCTTTGGTCGGTTGTGCAGCTAGACCAATAAATTATTTCTTTTGTGTTAGTTTGTAGTTCAAACTTCCATTCACACTATTGAGCATTTGCAGATCTTTGCTTTTGAATTATGTTCTTCGATCTTCTCTCTCTCGCACCAAGATCCTACAATCCTTTGTCCATCCTCATTCCTTTAAACCCTGACCATTATATAAGCAATCATTTAAATCTCCATCATCAATCTTGTAGTATTCCCTTAACATCATGTATTGCTCTGTCGAAGAGACATTCGCTAAATTCTCATCGAAGTTCACCGTTCTCTTTGATATGGACTACCACTGAGTACACGTGCCCACATGCCATCAGTTTTCCATGTCATCACCATGTAATTCACAACAATGATGTGAATTAGCATATCGAGCAATCACTCTTCACCACCTATTCTTCTCTATCACAATCTATCATAGTCACCATCCTATCGAGTCCCACTTTGCTTTTCATTGTATAGCCCCGTCAAAGAGAGTCCTCCCAAACTCCTACCAATACACCAATGTCTCACTGATAAGAAGATCATTGGGTTGTCAGAGAGACTTCCTTCCAAGTCCCACTGAAGGGTATCTATCACGCCAATGAACATTAACTCACCTATCACTTTTTTGAAGATACATCTTCTTGACTCCTATCAATAGGCCAATGTCACATCAATGAGATAGCCATCAGGCTATCGAAGAGAAATTAACTCAACTCTCATCGATATGGTTTTTTTGCATCGATATCATTCATTGTTGTAGATAAGTGGTCCCCACTCCATCGTGTCACCACATGTCCATGACATCACCATGTCACCATCCATTGTTGCTTCGTGCCACATGTCATCATTTTATTCATTTTTTGATTGTAACACATATGCACATCATCCTTACCTTACCAGGTCTCACTGCCATGTCCACCTTATTGGGTCTTGTAGTTGACATCATACTCCCATCACCCTATTGAAGAGACATGCTTCAAATTCCTAGAGATACCATATTCTCTCACCGATGGGTAGGTCTTCAGGTTGTTGAGGAGACATCCTTAAACATCCTACCAACACCATTTTGTCTCACCGATGAACCTTAGCTCGCTTTCATTATCACCACCATCAGGTCCCACTTCCATATGCCAATTGACATGTAATATTTCCACCAATCCCGCTAACCCCATGGGTTTGATTGGGCCCCACCAACATTTCAGTGGGACATGCAGGCACCATTAGATCCTACTACATTGGTCATCACCATTAATCTTCCACCATCAGAATGTCACCAAGACCCTAACTCATCTCCCTCTGAAACCATAAGGTCACCTCAAAAAAATGATCAACTAAGCCCATAATATGTTGGAATGTCGAAGAGACAATCATGAAACTCCCTCTGATTTGCATCTCTCTCTTCGATCAAGCACATATCAGAATATCAAAGAGACATTTGAATAGGTCTCACCGACAACAATTAGTCACACCGATGAAGGCCATTGATGTCACCACTTTTCCAACTCATCGCCATGTCATTGCACCGTAATCCACAACAAGGATGTGGATTACCATTGACTCAATCCTATCATGTCATGTGTCATCTTTTTCATCACTATCACCCACATCATCATGACTGGGTACCACTTGGGCATTGCTTCACATCGCCATGTCAGAGAGACATTCACAAAGGTCTCACCAATGATATACAGTCTCACTGATAAAGCTTCCATGCTCCTTGTCACTTCATCGAAGAGACATTCATAGAACTCCCTTCGATGACCCAGTGTCTCATTGACATGCACTATCACACCGATGTGCTAGATATGAGTAACCTTGAGCACTAGGTAGAGGGGCCAATCACCCTCACAACTTCAATGACATAAGTTGTAACTTATGTGACCTACAACCACCAAACACAAGTCATCGTTGAAATAGAATATTTTAAACTCTATGACTGTAAACTTCTACACACGTAGGGTTTAACTAATAAACCCAAGACCAAGAGCATGAACAAATGAATGATGACATCTCCATTGACATCAAGACCTACACAATACCTTTCTAGAAAGCTCTCAAAAACCCCACATCAAATTTGCTACCTATTTACACCTTTGTCTTCTAGAAGAACCTTCTACAACCTCATATTAATCTTACATGGGAATAATGCAACATTTGAGCAATATTTACAAAAACATGCTTCTTCCATCAACATCATGTACCATAACTTCTAGAACCAGATCCACTGCATCTCAATAACATCTAGGCACACCACTGAACTAGCTTTTTGCATTAATGACACTTTTCATTAATTCTAGCATCCTCACTTGCATGAGCAACTCCATTTCATCTCTTGTCATCATGTCAACAATCTCCCTTGCATAATTTTCACTTTTGACATCAATGACAACATTATATGTTTTTGCATAGGATCAACACACTTCTCCTTTGATCCCCTTTTGACATCAATGAAAAAATATTCCAACAAATCTCTAATAATCCAATGCCCTTATGATCTTTAATAAGACTTGCATGCCTTGAGTTTTTGTTTGTGAGACTTAGTTGTTACTTTCTATTTTCTTTTGTCAATAGTTTTATGATGTTTTCTTTATGTACAACCTTTGGATATTTCGAAGGTCTTATAATTATGAATTACATAGTGGATTTGAACAAATGAAGTCAAAGATTCTTGAACTTAAGACTTCCATGGAGAAAATACAACTAGAAATAGATGATAAGGAAGAAGCATTGATGACATAGCAATAAAAGATATGAAAAAGAAGTTAGAAAATCATGAAAAGGAATACTAGGGGGTGTTAATAGGTAAGAGAAGTAGAGATGATGAAAAATGTGTGGATGGTCACATTGCAGCTACAAAAGTAATAGTTGGAAGTGTTAAAATTGAAGCAAAACAATTGAAGACTAAAATTAACCACATAGAAAAGGAATTAAAAGATAAGAAGAAGATTTATCGCCAATGAAAAGGAGGTTAGTCTGCTCTGAAAACACTTTGAGGCTAGTTTTCATTTGATGGAAAATGGGTCAAATGCATGTAGTGTAAAGTTGCAAGGTGGTGTAACTTTCATTCTGTTCATCGTCTAACCAAACCAACTCTTCCAACACATCTAGATGGGTGGGTTTATGCTAGGAAATTTCTTGTTTCACACCCAAACATGTCAGAATAGTCTGAGATATATTGTATCAATGAAGTCTCTTAAGAGACTATAGTGCAAAGGGGAAACAAAATTCGACAAGCGATTACTCAAAAAATGTGGCACAAAAACTTTTTTTTGAGGCCATGGGATCATGTAGGGCCCCTATATAATAACCTCTCTCAATTTTTGATAGATCCAAGTCATTTTCCCATGGTGAAGAGTTTTTAGTTGATGGAAAATGGGTCAGTTGCATGTAGTGTAAAGTTGCAAAGTGGTGTAACTTTCATTCTATTCTTCATACAATCGAACCAACTATTCTAAAACATCTAGATGGGTGGTTTTATGCTAGGAAAGGTCTTGTTTCACACCCAAACATGCTAGAATAGCCTGAGCTACATTGTACCAGTGAAGGCTCTTAAGAGACCAAAGTGCAAAGGGGCAGCAAACTTTGATGAGCAATTACTTGGAAACCATGGCACTTAAAAATATTTTTTTCTAATGCTACAAGATCATGTAGGGCCCCTCTACAATAACCTCTCTCAGTTTTTGATAGCTCTATAGACACATAAATTATCCTGATTGATATCATGCACTTGACTCTGATTCACTAACATTGATTCTTCCTTGATCATTCCTTTACTAACCAATTAATTAAATAATCTTTATTTAATTAATTCATCAAAATTTCTCTTTGATTAAATAAATCAATTTTATTTAATTAAATCCTAATTTTCCTCTTTTAATTAAATAAATCAACTTTAATTAATTAAACCCTAATGTCCTCTTTTAATTAAATGAATCAATTTTATTAGTTGAATCCTAATGTTCTTCATTTAATTGAATAAATCAAATTTATTTAATTAAATTACTAATCTTCCACTATCTTCTCATTTGATTTAAATAAATCTAAATATCTAAATCAAATGTCAAATCAACTAACTTCATCTAAGTTAATTAATCCTAGTTAACTCCTAACACTAATCCTCCATTCCTCTAGCTTTTTCAAGTTGCACATGTAAATCAATTTATTTGATTTATTAATTCCTCCTATTTCCATTCAAATATGGCATATTCTTGGAATATTCCACTTATTTGAATTATCCCTCCTAAAGGACTTTTTTCCTCCAACTTGGCATTAAAGGCTCGTACATGTCCTCTCCTTGAGCCAACTTGGCATTAAATCCTCTTACAACTCTTCTTGCACAAGCCATCTTTTGAATTTCAAATTTCACCTACATGCATTTAACATGCATATTGTTCAAAATGTGCTCCACTCTCCTTCATTAGAATGTTGACAAGTGGCACAATGCCATTGGTTTAAATTTTAATCCCACATCTATCCTATTCTTCAATCTTCAATCCTTCTTCCATATAAATAGAGGCCTTCTCTATTAATTTGGGGTGAGACACAAGTTGAGAGGTTTATGCAAGTTTATTATCAAGAATTTCATCCAAGTTAGCATAGAATTTCTCCATCATAGCTAGGTTATTGGCATTTTTCATCAAAGTCATCTTGTTCATCATGCATCCATCATCAAGCTTATCAAGAGATTGGGAAAGGGCTTCTTTCCACATAAAAGAAGCACCAATCCCCCTATGGGATGCTGGTTTGAGCATTAGAATAGAGTTTCATTTGTGATTTATTTGAATAGTTTAAGATATTTTGCTTTGTTTCCATATTCATATGTTCAAAGAATTTCATAGGGAATGTTTGGTTTACACTTGTTTATTGACTAATGATCACTTGTTTGTTCATGTTTGAGTAGGTTTAAGCTAATCATTCACAAGCTTCAAGTCTTTTTCCCATGGTGAAGATTTTTTAGTTGATGGAAAACATGTCAGTTGCATGTAGTGTAAAGTTGCAAAGTGGTATAACTTTCATTATGTTCATCATACAACGAAATCGACTATTCCAACATGTCTGGATGGGTGGGCCTAAGTTAGGAAAGGTATTTTTTTGCACCCAAACATGTTAGAATTGTGTGTGTGTGTGAAATGTGAGAGATTTAGTAAATTGACACAAACCTTAATGAAATGAATTATATCAAAGATTTGAAACAAGTAAAGTACTCTATTTTGTAGCTAAACAAATCTTTTAAGAACGTCTCATTGTCCTCTATTCCCAAGGATTTATTAAACCATTTTTCCCTCAAATTTCTTTGTGCACTATGGTCGTTAAAATGACAACTTAGGAAATGAGATAATACTCAACATGCAAGCCAACTAAGTTCCTACATGAAATTATACGATGGAAAGGATAATGGATGTTATGATGAATAGATGATGATGTTAGATTATACAATGTAAATGCTATGATATGAAACTAGGATGATTCTACATATGCTCAAATGCTAACTATGAATATGACAATCCAAAATACAACTATGATGCAAAGTGAGACATAAAATGCAACTATGAAGAAAAGTATTATTCTAAGATTTAACTATGATGCAAAACATGATATGAAATGTAACTATAAGACTCCAAAATGCTCCAATGCTCAAACAATATTCCTGCATGATAACTCTACTTCAAATGTGGATGCAAAATACAATGGAAAAGGGTTGTATTTATAGGCTTTTTCAAGCATCTTGTGAGATGGCAACGATCAACGGTCCATATTTGAACAAGAGGGATGAACGGTGGAGATGAAGAGAATCAAGAAGATGTCCCCTTGACCAAAGACAACATGCCAAATGGATGGAAGAATCTCTTGACCAATAGGCAACATGCCAAATGGATGGAAGAAAAGACCATGTGTTTGAAAACTGGTTGAAAAAGTGTGTGAGGAATAATCCATGTGTTTAAAAATTGGTTGAAGATAATTCTAATTTAAAAATTAGAATTATTTAATTTCATGTGACCTTGGTGAGGTGGCACAAAAAGTTGTAGACATGTGCTTGAATTCCTAATCGAGATTAGTAAAAATTAAATAAAACAAACTTATGAAATTTGTTTATTTAATTAAATTAGAAGAATATGATTTAAATTTGGAGAATTAGAAAATATGAACAATATAAATAAATTGAGAATTTATTTATACGTAGTCGAATATTAATTAAATAACTAGTATTTAATTAATTAAATGCCATGACTGATTTTAGGTGTATACATTTTGCCCCTCTTTGAAGTAATGTGTTTACATGTTGCTTCAAAGAAAAATTTGATACCGATGCCCAGGAAAAAATAAATTCGATGCCCCAGACGCTGATTTTTAGATATTGATGAATATATGCCCCCTAAGGAGATAAATCGGTGAATTTTGGAATTTTTAGGATTTTTGGAAATTTTTGAAATTTTTGATGATTTTTTAATGATTTGATGATGATCTCAAAATTTTATGCGTCAAAAATGATTTATCTCCCAAAAAATGATGTATAAGCCACCAGGTGATGATCTGATTAATTAAGGCCCCTTCAAAAAATAAAAATAAAACAACCCCATAAAATTCCACTTAATTAACCTTTAAAAGGTTAAAAATTTGATTAGAAAGGTCATTTGTGCAATTTGCAATTTGAAAACTTTGTGAGAGTGATTGAGCAAACTTGGAGCAGAATGGTGATCCCCTACCACACACACTGATTCGAGCAAGTTAGGCATAATAACCACCCAGCAACGTATGGACCTCTGGTGAGTACCCCAAAAATTGCCTCGTATTTTGTGCATTTGATTTTCCCTCCATTTTTTTGTTTGAATTAGGTTTTAAAGGTTTTAGCGCATTAGGAAACTGAAATAGTGCATACATAATCTATTTTAGCACATAGGTGCCCCAATATAGCACATAGGTTAAATGAAATAGCACATAGGTGACCTGCAGTAGCGCATCCATAAACTATTTTAGTGCATAGAATGATTTGGCGCATAGGTCAACTGACTTAGCGCATAGATGAAATGAAGTAGCGCATAGGGTATTTTGGCACCTCAGGCCTATGTTTCGGTGCATAGAGTAATCTGGCACATTGAAGGTCTATTATGGTGCATTAATGCATTTCTCTAGCACATAGAGGTTTTTAGTGCATTGGAGCATTGTTTTGGCGCATCAGGTAAACTTGATGATTTTCTTGTTGAGACTCCTCGATTTTTATGTTGTTTGATTGCATCAGTCTGTGGTTTGATGTCCATTGATCTCATGATAGGTGATATTAAATGATAGGATGATGATAATTGACCTCACGATAGGCGAGCATCAATTATAGGTTGGTTGATCTGATAAATGATAGCAAGGTTGAATTAGTTAATGAACCTCATGATAGGTGACGTGCCTTGATTGATTTGATAAACCTCATGATAGGTAAGGTTAAAATTGATTGATTTGATAAACCTCATGATAGGCAAGGTTAAAATTGATTGATTTGATAAACCTCATGATAGGCGAGGTTAAAATTGATTGATTTGATAAACCTCATGATAGGTGAGGTTGACTTTATTGATTTTGATGCTCACAAGATTTGATCAAAGTCTCACCAGAGCTGATTGGATTGATAGGTTGATTGATTTGAATTGATTGATTGACGCCTGTTGATGTTGGTTGATTGATGGACTGACTTGTGATTTTGTGATGATAGGAGCCTTTGACTAGATTACAGATCAGAGAGCAATTCCCGAGGACTTGGGATCTGATTCATCATTTGACATAGCTTGATACAACCATTATTACATGATGTGGGTTGTCATCTCTCATTGATATGCCCCAGATCTGGATCAACAAAGAGTTATTGGAAACCTTGGTCGAGCGATGGCACAGTGAGCATAACACTTTCCATTTTCCCACTGGTGAGATCACAATGACTCCTGAGGATGTATACCAGATTCTGCAAATTCCTGTGGTGGGAGAGTTTTTTATTTATGATGCATAGGAGCAAGGCAAGATCGATGCACTACACTGGGTATTTCAGGATGATACGATTAGTGGTTGTGAGATTCCGTGGAGAGACATGGTTGATGCATATGCCACATAGCCCTCTATACTAGTTGGTTTCATTGGAGGGTTCCTTTGTCCTGATTGCAAGTCAAAGGGACTCTCGGTTAGATGGGGTAGGATCTTAGAGAGTATGATTGTGCACAGGATGAGATATGCATGGGGTTGTTGTATGCTATCCCATCTTTACCATAATTTGCACCAGGTAGTATACCTTCGAGGGGACACTCTATCTGTGGGGGTCACATTGCTCCAAGTTTGGGCCTGAGAGCATATAGCAGTCAGTCAGCCCATGGGAGACAGAAAAAGGCCATCCATGAGGCCCTATCTTCACATCTATGCAGGTTGACTTACTCAGCCTAGGCTGGGCAAGATAGAGTATTGGATGAGGGTGCTGGATGATTTGGAGGTAGTGGTATGGCGGCCATATGTTGATTGTGAGTAGTGGCCCAAGGATGATACATAGATGCCGTATTTGTTTTAGTTTATGTATCTGATTGGTCAGAATCACTTTTTCATTGAGAGGTTCATGTTACTAAGAGTTCTAAGACAGTATGGTCGGGTTCAGCCCATGCCCTAGGGCGTAGCTCATTATGTGTGGTGATGGCAAGATGCAATAGAGTGGGGGTCATGTTTATCTTATGACATAGTAGTTGAGCACTATCAGGCGTTACTAGCAATCATTTGGGAGGTGCATCTAGAGATCACAGATGCACCTATATCCAAGGACTATGCCATGTACATGCTTACACATCCATTCCCATGGATCACAATTCTAGATGAGCCTGCACCATTGCTAGCAGAGGTGGAGGCAGGAGGTCATGGGCAGAGGAAATAGAGAGAGGAGGTGGAGGAGGAGCAAGGAGAGGAGGAGGATGAGAGCAGTGAGGGTAGTGAGGGCAGTGTGGGTGATGGAGATGATAGTAATGGGGGAGGAGGAGGTCCAGATCCTGATGTTGTAGAGACTAGCATGCCTCGCAAGATGTGATCATTAGTGGGACCATCACAGCAGTGGGTACATATCAGACTACCATCTTAGCAACAACAGACGTAGATTGTTGCATTACAGGTGTAGGTGTAGACTCTACAGGGACAGTTAAAGCAGGTACAGGCTCTTCTAACATAGGCATAGGGGCAGGTGTAGACTTTGACAGTCGGGAGGGATGCTACTAGGTAGCAGGTGCAGCAGGTGTAGGCCCAACTTGCACAGATATAGGCCTAGGTGCAGGGACAGATTGCCACATTGACTGTGGAGAGGGATGCCCTGAGACAGTGGGCAAACCAAGCCAAGTTCATCACTGAGAGGCTACAGCAGGCTGTGGTAGCTATCGGTACCTCAGATTATTTCAACAGTAGCTATCAGTACCTCAAATTATTTCAAAGAGGTTCGTTGTACCACCTAGGAGGTTGAGTTCTACAGAGGTTGATATCATGAGGTGGTTCCTCCCAAGCGACGGGAGAGCTTTGCACAGTCTCAATCTAGCAAGTCTCAGTCTTAGACTATTAGCGTGGGTGTTACGCAGCCATTTCCTAGAGATAGGAGAGATCTTGGTGCAAGTCCATCAAGTGGAGGGGGAGGTACTGGCCCTAGGATGCCAACACTATATGTGGGGAGCATGACATAGCTTTAGTTTGATGACAGATTTTGATGTATTTTGGACATGATGTACACACTGATGTATATGGGATATTGATGATGTGCCTCTCGTTGTCAGACTTTATGATTGTATAGTGACATTTTTTATATTGATGTATCTCTTCATACCTTTGGATATCCTTGTACACTTTGACATCATGATTTTGAGGTTATATGATATGCAACGATGATTATTATCTATGTGTTTATATGATGTTATGATGATGGAAACATATGATGCATTTAATTTATATGTTATGATGATGATATGCTATGGATGCATTTAATTTCTATGTGTATGATGATGATATGCTATGGATGCATTTAATTTCTATGTTATGATGATGATATGCTATGGATGCATTTAATTTCTATGTTATGATGATGATATGCTATGGATGCAAATGATGATGCAACTGATGTGTTATGATTTTATTATGATTTATGAATGATTCCTATATGATGTCTGGGATGGATTTTATTATGCCAATGATATGTGATGTATTTGATGTTTTTTGTTCTTTTCTTATGCAAATAAATGATGTCATGAATGGATGAATGTTATATGAAATGATTGTATGATGGTACCTAGTTTTCTGTGTTTATGTGATGTATGCAATGATGATTTTGTTCATGATGATAGGATATGATAATGCATGATGGATGATTATATGTTTTATGGATTTATGCAGATGATTTTTTATGCTATGTGAGATGGATTTGATTATGCAAATGATACGTGATGATGTTTGATGTTCATATTGATTATGTATGGATGTAATGATTGTGTAGATGATGTGCATGATGTTTTGTAATGATATGGTTATGCGATGCAAATGATTATGCTTAACTAAATTTGTAATGCTTCGAAACTTTTAGGGTCTTAGGCTTAAATGAGTGATTCTATACAACTTCCAAGAGTCATGGGAAGGTTGCCATCAGTTGATTCTTTGTTAAGTTAAGCTTCACAAAACCTAACATATTTCCCAATTCTTTTGGAAATCTAAAGAGACACTCATTTAAGCTTATTGAACCACTTTCTTAATGCAACTATATGAAATGATTTTGATTATGTAAATGAAATACGATGCATATCTTTTTGTGTTTTCTGATGCAAATAAATGATGTGATAATGTTTTCTAATGTATGCAAATGATGATGCAACTGATGCATTTTTGGTAATGTCAAGTGTACTCAATCCATTAGTGCAAGAGATAACATCATTGTTGCAGCTTTGGAAATCCCATAAATACAGATGAAAACTAACATGGATGCAATCTACTCTAACCATGTAGATCTCATATGCAAAAAATTTCATTCATAATAGCCAATTTGTTGTGCTTTTTATCATCATTGGGCCTTTAAAATGTTGAAAGTGAGTACAAGCATCGATGGTATATTTAGACCATGATGACCTGAGTTCTACTTCCATGATGTTTGATAGTGCAAGTTAACACAAGTATCTAAGTATAATTAAACCGAGATGACTTGAGTATTTCTTGCATAAACAGACAAGAGTTAACCATTTTCCTATGCAAATTTAGAATGCCATTAGTGATACTTTGTAGAGAACGTCTCGCAACAATTTGCAAAGTAATAATGATCAACTCACAAATAGCATACAAAGAAAAATCATACCCCTTCCTCGCTCCTCTAGTTCGATACATCATGGAGGGGCTCTAGAGATATGATAAAAAAAATCAAAGTATAACAATTGAACAATTTTTTTGACATGATAAACCCATGATTCAAAAGGAACATCATCCATTGGAAGGGTTCTCTTGTGGTTTGATTGATTTGGATGTTTGGTTTTTATGGTTGATGTGTTACTGAAGTTGATTGATGTTCAATGTTGAGTTTCACTATGATCATGTTTGTTGTGTTTGTCCTACTATTGTTCGTCTATTGGTTCAAGCTCAAAGTTTATTTCCCCCAATGAGTTTAGGATTTTTCCCCTAGTCTAGGGTGAGACATGATCATGATGTCAGGATATGTACATGAAGCTTTCCAATGATAGGCAGATTGATGGTGAAAGTGAATGGTCGACATGCTCAAATAGATGGAAAAGCTAACCTATCACAAATAGCGCTTGTTGCCAGGTTTTCACTACTTGATTTTATTGCACTTTTTCATATTTTATGATATTTTTTTTTTTGTCATTAAGAAGATGCCTTTTTTCTAGGTTTTCATCAAGTCAACCATTTTTTAGGACATTTTCTGATATTTTTGGTATTTTCTTAGGACCTTTTTTCGATGCACTGGATGATTCATGTGTAGAATTTATTGAGATTTAGGCTATTGAGGGGTTCATCAAACAAATCCCCTTTTGGTGTGGACAACTAATATGCTTCTGATCTGAAGATTGATACAATAAGAAAGGGACCTAGCCATTTTGGTTAAAATTTCCCCTTCTTCTCTCGATATTGTTGATTACGGGGATTCTCTTTTAGGACTAAGTCACCAACCTAAAATGTTCTAGGTTTCACTCTATGATTATAGCTTTTGGATATCCTCTGTTGATATGCTTTCAGGTGATCTACTGCATGTTGACAACACTCATCCAGGATTTCCAATTCCTGTAACCTAGACACTCTATAATCCTCATCTGAAATGATCCCTTTTAGTGACACATGGAGTGATGGTAGTTCAACCTCAATAGGTAGAATGTATTTTGATCCATAGACTAGAGCATAGGGTGTAGCTCCTATCAGGGTGCAGATGCTAGTTCGATAAACCCATAGAGCAGGGTTCAATTGAATATGCCAATCACGTCTAACATCATTGACGGTTTTCTTCAAGATTATCAAGATAGTCTTGTTTGAGGCCTCTTCTTGGCCATTTCCTTGAGGATAATACAATGTAGAAAACTGATGCTAGATTTGAAATGTCTCACAAAGTTCTTCAACATCCTAATTTTTTGAAAGATTCATCATTGTCAATGATGATGGACTGAGGGATTCCATACCTACAAATGATATAGTTTAGGATGATGGATGATATTTGTTCTCTTGTGATGTTGGTTAGAGGGATAGCTTCAATCCACTTTGTGAAATACTCTGTGGCTATGATAATAAACTTGTGTCCATTCAATGAAGATGGATGAGTTTTTCCCACAAGATCCAATCCCCACTGACAAAAGGGCCATGTTGATGCAAAAGGCTAAAGTTCCTACACTGGTGCGTGGATGAGATTTCCATGAATCTAACACTTATGGCATTTCTTGATGAACTAAAAAGAATCCCTCTCCATAGTCGACCAGTAATATCCCAAATGGAGAAGTTTCTTGACTAAGGTTAAACCACTCGAATGAGTTCCACAAACACCTTCATGTACTTCCCGTAAAGCCATTTTAGACTCGTCACATTCCAGACATCGGAGGAGAGTTTCATCAAGACCTCATCAATAAAGGACATCCATGATAAGGGTGTGTCATGTGGTTTGATGAATGAAGTTTCATTTTTTATTGCAAGATAGGTAGGGTGGGAGGTTGTTATCTTTTAGGTACGTATAGAATTTCCCATAGACGGAAGTTTCAGCCTTAGCTAGATGATAGATAACTTTGGATTCATGGTTGTCATAGGATGGGTTGAACAGTTGCTCCACCATGAACTCATAACGGGCTTGTTTCTCTGGAATCTGCAAGAGAGAAGCAATGGTAGCCATGACATCAACGGCTTTGTTGTCGCTTCAAGGAATCTGCTCAAATCTTATTTCCAAAAATTACTTTTTGAAGTCATCAACCATTCTTTTATAGGGTGTTATGGCATCAACTTGTTGTCCTTTGTTTGATAATCATTGTTTACCTAATTAATGACTAGTTGTGAATCCCCATAGACATGTAACTTTGTGATCTTCCACTCAACCGCTACTTTGATTCCAATGATCAAGGCTCTATATTTGGCTTTGTTGTTGGTGCAAGGGAACATTAGTCTGTAGGACTTGGGAATGGTATGCCCTTGTGGCGAGATAAAATAGATTCTGGCTCCTGATCCATGTTGTGTATAAGAACCATCAAAGTACAAGA
The DNA here is from genome assembly GCA_007258455.2 of Sequoia sempervirens. Lineage (NCBI taxonomy): Eukaryota > Viridiplantae > Streptophyta > Pinopsida > Cupressales > Cupressaceae > Sequoia > Sequoia sempervirens. The sequence continues at coordinate 27,232 of VDFB02089284.1, read as the reverse complement.
CCCATTGTTGTGTGGATATTGTTAGGACATCAGCATCTGGAAATTTAATATTCATTGGATGATTGTCTTGAAATGGTGCTTCAACTAACTGATTTGTGATTACTTGTCCTTTGATTTCCTTCCTATTGACATATTAGATGTCAAATTCACTCAGCATCATGACCCACTTAGCTAGTCTTCCAGTTAGATTAGCTTTGCTAAGAAGATATTTTAGTGGATCTATCTTGGCTATTAACTTGATGGTATGGGTGAGCATGTAGTGTCATAATTGTTGGGTAGCAAACACTTCTGAAAGAAAATCCTTTTCAATGAAGGTGTAATTGATCTCATAGCCATTTAATGTTCTTTTGATATAATATATTTCCCTTTCTTTTCCTGTTGAATCCTCCTATGCTAACAAGGCTCCCAATGATATTTCAGTTGTTGCTATGTACAATAAAAGTGGCTTCCCTTATGTTGGTGGTACTAAGATGGGTGGAATCATCAAATATTGTTTTAATTGGTTGAAGGATCCTTCGTATTTCTCATCCCAACTGAAAGATACATTCTTATGTAGCAAGTGAGTGAAAGGATGGGTCTTGTCTGCCAGTTGTGAGATAAATCTTCAGATTGATTGGAATCTCCCTTACTAATATTATAGCTGACTGATGTTCTTGGGTGGAGGCATCTCCATGATGGCTTTGACCTTTGTAGGATCTACCTCGATGTCATTTTTTGAAACTATGTATCCCAAGAATTTGGTTGAAGTCACTCCAAACACACATTTCTTTGGATTCAGTCGTACATTGAACTTTTCTAGCCTGGTAAATTTTTATCTAAGATCTTTAGGTGTCCTTCTCTGGTGTATGATTTGGATAATAGATCATCCACATAGTCTTCCATGAAGGTGTGCATCATGTCATGAAAAATTGTCATCATAGCATGTTGATAAGTGGCTCCTGCATTCTTTAACTAGAATGGCATGACGTTCCAACAAAAAGTTCCCCACAGACATGTGAAGGTTGTCTTATCTTGATCCTTAGGTGCAATTTTGATTTGATTATAACTAGAAAAACCATCCATGAGTGACAACATGCCATGTCTTGATGCTAGGTCAACAATGATATTGATATTGGATATGGGAAAGTCATCTTTTGGACAAGCTTTGTTGAGATCTCAAAAATATGTGCAGATTCTGATGCTTTTGTCTAGTTTTGAAATAGGCACAATGTTTGATATCCATTCGGCATAGTCAATTGGTCTAATGAATCCTGCATCCAATACCTTCTTTAGTTCTGCTTTCACCAATATGGTAATATGTGGATGCATTTTCCGTAACTTTTGTTTGACCGGTTTTACTCCTGCGAGTAGTGATAAGTGATGCATGATGAGTTATTGGTGTATTGTAACTCCAAGGGTTTGCTTGCACCAATCTGCTAGAAGACTTCTCTTTGTCTTCAACCAAGAACCTGCCAATTTCTAGGCTCTGACTAGACTTAGATCATTAACTAAGCCTTGCTTTAACTCTATTTCAAGAGTCACTCCTTGTGCTTAACCTTTGAAAGACTTAACACCACTTAAGTTTGCAATCTTCTTCCAACACCTAGAAGGATCTAAGTGCTAACTTCATCACATGACTTGAACTCTTTGCATGGGAGTTAGAAACTCTGTTTCCTTGCATTTCACATTCAATTGAATGCATCTTGAAGGTTCTTTAGCTTTCAATTTACCCGATCTCAAGATCTTGCCTTGAAGAGGCCTAATTTCTACTAGCCCTTACCAGTCAGTTTTCTGCCTTTTATTCCTAAACTTGACAAACAACCTAGCAATTAAAAGGAACTTTTAGATACCCTTTTCAGTCCTTTAAATCTTTCACAGGATGTCAAGCCTCTGTTTCATCCGTATGGTGGATTCCTACAAACAAGGACTATTAGGGCTAATTGGCCTAATACTTAGGGTTTCACTGGTTTTTTATTCAAATCTCCTTCCAAAGGATTGATTGAAGCTTCAACTCTTTTTTCATGTGAAGATCTTGTCTAACCCTACCTGAAGCCGTGCGGATTCCGTATAGTGGTCTCTTCCCCTGCCTAAGTTCCTCACTTTTCCTCTCTTAAACTCCTAACCGGGCAGTCTTAGCTCGCCTAGGGTTTGAGTTTTATAATCTTAGCTCCATTCCCTACACTCCCTACTGCTAAATATTTACAAATGTGTGGCTCCCCTTCCATATCCTGCTAGTCTCAGGAAGATCCCGTGGACAGAGTTTATGGGGGAGCCATTTTAAATCTCACTGCTCAAAACAAAGAAAACTAACACCCTACACTCTAATCTAAGGATTAGAAACAACAAATCTACACTATGCAACATGTATACAAGATGAAAGTTACACTATACTATCCAATGAACACAAACACAGTGTGAAATCAGTATACACAAAGCCCTTGGTAACACTGTTTCTCAAAAACACACGGGTAACACAGAAAATACAGAATTTCTCTTATTCACACAAAGCCAAAAATTGATTACCATGTGTCTAATTGCTCTCTACGAGCCATCACAACTATTTGGGATGCCTTTACCATGTTTCAAGGGCAGTTGCTCGACTCCACATCCCTGATTTCAAGGGAATCCAATCTAACTGAGTTGCATGCAACCTAACAATGTTGCCATGCAATTTTACAACTTTGCAACTTCCATAATTGTGTCATGATCCTAAAGCTTAGGACCTCTAACACCTTGATCTCGAGCAACCAACATCTTAACTACCTCTTGTCATCTTCAAACAATGAGGATGTGGTTTTAACACATTTAATGCTTTATATTCTAACATATGCTGTCCAAAGCTAAATAAAACAACATTTAACAACATTGATAACTAAGAATACATTAATCCTAATGATTAACTCACCACACTCAACTAAGACCTTCTAAGGTCCACAAAAAACACACTAAGACCCTGACTTGGCTAAGGTCAGGTACAAGCCAAAATTTGAACAAACCAAACTGGAGTTTAGCCTAGGTGCTCCTGCACCATCCTCCCTAAAACAGAAAATTTCAATCCACCCTTGGATTGAGCAAGTTGAGATCAATGCCCAACTTCTTGAACTCCGCCTCCTTGATCCACACTGCATCAGCATCAGGTTGATCATGCCTCTTAATCAGATGTTCTTTGTACTCCTTGGTTCTAGTTCTCTTATAGACTCTAGTGTCCAATATCTTGTCAGCTTGCTTGACTGTAGTGGAGGGCAGTTTGAGTTCTTCCACATCTTGGATGACTTTGTGAAGGATCTGATCCATGTTTGGTGGTGGTCCTTTGTAATGCACCACATCTGCAACATTAAAAATAGGGGACATTCCATTGTCATCTGGTAATTGCACCTTGAAAGCATTACTTCCATACTTCTCCAAGATAGGACAAGGACCTATCCTCTTCATTTGCAACTTATGAGGAACTCCTTTCTGCAGTCTAGACTTGTTCAAATGTACCATTACTAGGTCTCCAACATTGAATTGAACTTCTTTCCTATGCTCATCCACCTTAATCTTATGTTTCATGGTGTTTTCTGCCAGTTTTTTTCTGACTGTATCATGGATCTCCTGCATTGCATAGGCAAAGTCATCAGCATATCCACTTCCTTTGACTCCATCCTTCAACTCTCTCAGCTCATAAACATCTCTAGGATGTAGACCATAAACAATTTCAAAGGGACTCTTCCCTATTGATCTATTTACAGTGTCATTATAGGCATATTCAGCTTGCCTAATCAACTAATCCCATTGTTGACCATACTCCTTGGTCAAACATCTTAAGAGATTTCCAAGTGTCCTATTCACAACTTCGGTCTGACCATCAGTTTGGGGATGGTATACAGATCCAAAGGATAAATTAGTGCCCATTCTTTGCCAAAGAGTCTTCCAAAAATGACTCATAAACTTAGTATCTCTATCTGATACAATGTTGATTGGTAAGCCATGAATCCTTACTATCTCTTTGAAGAAAAGAGAGGCTATTTGACTGGCATCATTGGTTGTTTTGCATGGCACAAAGTGAGCCATTTTGTTGAATCTGTCTACAACCACATAAACATTGTCCATACCTTGCCTTGTCTTGGGTAACCCAACTACAAAGTCCATACTCAAACATTCCCATGGCCTAGTAGGGATAGGCAGTGGTTGGTATAGGCCTACATTTGAAGAAGTATCCTTGGCCTTTTGACATACCACACAACTCTCCACATACCTCCTAACATCTAGGTTCATCTTTGACCAATAGTAAAACCTTTGGACAAGCTCTTGAGTTTTGGTGATCCCAAAATGACCACTCAATGCACCATTATGCTTTTCTTGTATTAAGTTCTCTCTAATAGAACCTCTAGGAACACATAGTTGATTCCCTTTAAACAAAAGATCACTTTGCAAAGTATATTTAGCATATTTGCTATGAAAATGATTCTTGTACTCAGCACATACCTTATAAATGTCTGCAAAGTCTTCATCATCTGCATATAGATCTTTGAAATGATCTATCCCCATGCTCTTCAACTGAATTTCTTGAATGGTGAGGACTCTTCTACTCAAGGCATCTGCCACTTTGTTGAGAGCTCCTTTCTTGTGCTTGATATTGACGGTGTAAGCTTGCAAGTACTCCACCCATTTCATGTGTCTGTGACTCAACTTTTCTTGTGAATTTAGGAAACTGAGTGCTTGGTTGTCTAAATACACAATGAATTCCTTGGGAAGCAAGTAGTGCCTCCACTTCCTTAGAGCTTGGACCAATGCATACATCTCAAGGTCATAAGAAGAATACTTCTTCTTGGCTTCACTTAACTTCTCTAAATGAAAAGCCACGGGTCTGCCCTCTTGACTGAGAACAGCTCCAATAGCTACATTGCTTGCATCGCACTCAATGGTGAATAGCTTCTCAAAGCTTGGTAACACCAAAATAGGTTGGGTAGCTATCTTTTCCTTCAGAAACTCAAAACTCTTGTTAGCTTGCTCATTCCATACAAACTTGGTTTCATTCCTCCTTTAATGGTATCCAACATAGGAGCACAAATAGTACTAAACTATCTTATGAATTTCCTATAGTATTGAGCAAGACCATGGAAGCTTCTTACCTTTGTTGTTGTCTTTGGAGTAGGCCAATTGAGGATGGCTTCCACTTTGCTGCTATCCATCTTCAAGTTGCCATGTGATAGCACAAATCCAAGGTACACCAGCTCTGTTTTGATGAACTCAAACTTTTCTAAATTGATCATCAGCTTCTCCTCTAGCAACTTCTTGAAAATAAACTCTATATGTTGGAGGTGCTCTTCTCTTGTTCTGCTATAGATTAGTATATCATCAAGATACACTACTACAAACTTGCCAATGTAGTCTTTGAGGATTTCATTCATGAGTCTCATGAATGTGGAGGGGGCATTAGACAAGCCAAATGGCATAACTAGCCACTCATAGAGACCCTCATTGGTTTTGAAGGCTGTTTTCCACTCATCTCCCTCATGTATCCTAATTTGGTGATAACCACTCTTTAAATCTATCTTGGTATAGTACCTAGCTTCACCTAGACAATCCATGAGATCTTCAATCCTAGGGATAGCGAACCTATACCTGATGGTTATCTTGTTTATTGCCCTGGAATTAGTGCAAAGGCTCCATTCTCCTCCCTTTTAGGTGCTAAGATAGTGGGTACTGCACATGGACTAATGCTTTTCCTAATGAGACCTTGATTTAGAAGTTCTTGAATCTGCCTAGCTATTTCCTCATTTTGTTGAGGTGTCATCTTGTAGGCTGCTTTGTTTGGAAGGGTAGCTCCTGGTATCAAGTCTATCCTATGACTTATGGCTCTTTTAGGAGGTAATGTTGCTGGTTGACCACTACTTACAATACCTTCATAGGTCTGCAACAATTTTTGTATCTCCTCAAGTAACTCTTGCTTTTCAGCTGCTTTCTCTTTGCTCACCTCCCTTGGCTTGATCATCACTACATAGCCAACTCCTTCTCCTTCTTCCAAGGCTTCTAAGAACTCTTTTTCACCCACCATGAGCAGTTTAGAACCTGTTGTCTACACCTCTGTATCTTCTAGCAAAGACTGAATCTTAAAGGTCGCCTTATCTTTCTTGAAAGTGTAGGAATTCTTTGCTCCATCATGCATAGCTTGGCAGTCAAATTGCCATGGTCTACCTAGGAGCAAGTGACATGCATCCATAGGTAACACATCACACAAAACTTTGTCCTTGTACCTACCAATTGAGAACTCCACCCATGCTTGTTCATTCACCAAGACATGTTGACCCTTATTGAGCCATGTGACCTTGTAAGGATTGTTGTGGGGTATCCTTGTCAACTTCAGCTTGCTGACTGCCTCCTCTGACACAATATTTTCAGTAGAACCTGAGTCAATGATGACTTTACACACTTTCCCCATCATCTTGCACTTTATCCTAAACAAGGACCTCCTTTGGCTTGGCTCTTCTTTCATCGGTTCCTTGATAAAAGTCCTCCTCATCATGAGGTTCTCACCTTCCTCTGAATTCAATGGCACCACAGGATGCTTATCTACTGTAGTTGTCTCATCTTGAATTAGGTTAGTTCTCTTATCTCCTCCATTAGAAGTACTACCTTTCTCTGGGCATCTATAGGCCGGGTGTCCTAATTGGTTGCAGTGGTAACATTTCATATTAGTGAAATAATTGCCTCTTCCTTGTCCACCACTTCTTCCTCTGGAGCTGAAACCTTTTCCTCTACCACCTCTACTAGAGCTTCCTTCTTGTTGTTCAGAGTATTTGACTTCTCCTTGGGCTCTTGATTCTGAACTCCTTCCACCATAGCCACCTCTTTGTCCTCTGTTGTCTTTTCCTTTACCTCTACTTTTTGGGTTTTTCTCTTGCTTCTTTTTTCCTTTCTCCTCTATCTTCAAAGCCATTTGATAGCATTGGTAGACTATTTCGAAGTTTACTAGGTTCATATCTTCTTGGATAGACCACTTAAGCCCATTTAAGTACCTTGCTAGCTTGATGCTCTCATCTTCAACCACCTTTGATCTTAGGCACAATTTTTGAAACTCCTCAGTGTATGTTTGGACATCCATATCTTTCTGCCTAAGATTGTGTCTTCTCCTATGCAACTGAACTTCATAATCATCAGGTAGATAGGTCTGCCTTATCTTAGTTACCATTCCTCTCCATGAAACTATGGGACCTTTGCCTTCCTTCTCTCTTTCAGATTGTACAAACTTCCACCATGTGAGAGCTGCTCCTCTCAACCTTGACTTGGCCACCTTTACCTTTTGGGCCTCTGTTATACCATCACATTCAAAGTGATTTTCAATGCTCTCAATCGAGTCCACAACTAAATCAAGGTCCATTTGTCCACTGAATAGTGGCACACCTTCCAATGCTTTACCACTTAAGGCTTGCAGTGCCTTTAGGAAGGGTTCTTCAGCAAGAACAGGATCAGGCTTTGGAGCTTCCTCCTCCAAGTCCTCTTCTTTTTCCTTGGCTTCCTGCTCTTCCTTCTGCTCTATCTTGTCTTTCACTTTATCTGATGTCTTATGGACTTCATCCAAGAGCTTCTCCACTTGAGACAACCTTTCTCTTAGCAGCCAGTTGTCTTCCTCTTGCTCTTCTACCTTTTTAGCTAACTCTGCATTAGTCACCATGGTTCTTTCCTCTAGTGTGTTCTCTCCTACTGACTCAGTGGGCTGCAACATCAATCACAAGCCTTGAATCAAATGAAGCTCTGATACCAATATGGTGTATGGTAACTCCAAGGGTTTGCTTGCACCAATCTGCTAGAAGACTTCTCTCTGTCTTCAACCAAGAGCCTGCCAATTTCTAGGCTCTGACTAGACTTAGATCATTAACTAAGCCTTGCTTCAACTTTGTTTCAAGAGTCACTCCTTGTGCTTAACCTTTGAAGGACTTAACACCACTAAAGTTTGCAATCTTCTTCCAACACCTAGAAGGATCTAAGTGCTAACTTCATCACCTGACTTGAACTCTTTGCAGGGGAGTTAGAAACTTTATTTCCTTGCATTTCACATTCAATTGAATGCATCTTGAAGGTTCTTTAGCTTTCAATTTACCTGATCTCAAGATCTAGCCTTGAAGAGGCCTAATTTCTACTAGCCCTTACCAGTCAGTTTTCTGCCTTTTGTTCCTAAACTTGACAAACAACCTAGCAATTAAAAGGCACTTTCAGATACCCTTTTCAGTCCTTTAAATCTTTTACAGGATGCCAGGCCTCTGTTTCATCCGTACGGTGGATTCTTACAAACAAGGACTATTAGGGCTAATTGGCCTAATACTTAGGGTTTCACTGGTTTTTTATTCAAATCTCCTTCCAAAGGATTGATTGAAGCTTCAACTCTTTTGTCATGTGAAGATCTTGTCTAACCCTACCCGAAGCCGTACAGATTCCATATAGTGGTCTCTTCCCCTCCCTAAGTTCCTCACTTTTCCTCTCTCAAACTCCTAACCGGGCAGTCTTAACTCGCCTAGGGTTTGAGTTTTATAATCTTAGCTCCATTCCCTACACTCCCTACTGCTAAATATTTACAAATGTGTGGCTCCCCTTCCATATCCTACTAGTCTCAGGAAGATCTCGTGGACAGAGTTTATGGGGGAGCCATTTTAAATCTCACTGCTCAAAACAAAGAAAACTAACACCCTACACTCTAATCTAAGGATTAGAAACAACAAATCTGCACTATGCAACCTGTATACAAGATGAAATTTACACTATACTATCCAATGAAGACAAACACAGTGTGAAATCAGTATACACAAAGCCCTTGGTAACACTGTTTCTCAAAAACACACGGGTAACACAGAAAATACAGAATTTCTCTTATTCACACAAAGCCAAAAATTGATTACCATGTGTCTAATTGCTCTCTACGAGCCATCACAACTATTTGGGATGCCTTTACCATGTTTCAAGGGCAGTTGCTCGACTCCACATCCCTGATTTCAAGGGAATCCAATCTAACTGAGTTGCATGCAACCTAACAATGTTGCCATGCAATTTTACAACTTTGCAACTTCCATAATTGTGTCATGATCCTAAAGCTTAGGACCTCTAACACCTTGATCTCAAGCAACCAACATCTTAACTGCCTCTTGGCATCTTCAAACAACGAGGATGTGGTTTTAACACATTTAATGCTTTATATTCTAACATATGTTGTCCAAAGCTAAATAAAACAAAATTTAACAACATTGATAACTAAGAAGACATTAATCCTAATGATTAACTCACCACACTCAACCAAGACCTTCTAAGGTCCACAAAAAACACACTAAGACCCTGACTTAGCTAAGGTCAGGTACAAGCCAAAATTTGAACAAACCAAACTGGAGTTTAGCCTAGGTGCTCCTGCACCAGTTCTGGATCAATCCCTAGCATGTTGGCATATGACCAAGCAAAATTGACTTGTCTTTCTGTGAAGAATTTGATTCTAAGTTTGGTTTCTCTTGATTTGTCAAGGATTCTACTAGATGGACAGTTTTCACTATTTCTTCATTGCCAAAATTGATAGACTGAGTGGGTTCAACCAATACTTTGGATTGTTCCTGAAAGTGTTCAGGGAGTGTGTCAAATCTTCCATCCTTCAGCACCTCAGAAAGGTTTTCACCATTGCATACGCTCTTTCTTTTTACTTTTTCTAGATCTGATATTGCCATTGAATGGTTTTCACCATTAGATCTTTTTCTTGTAGTATTCATTTTGCAGCTAGAAAATTTGGCACTCTCCTGATTGGAAGCTTTGTTACGATGTTCAATAGTGGAATCTATTTTAGGATTGGTGGAATAGAGGAATTTGGCAATGGATTTGTCATTTGAAAAGATGGGGAGATCAGATGGCTCAATTTGATCCCAATCTATGAGTTCGGGATGTACTAAAGGTAAGGAATCGTTGGATTGGCTAAGGTCAGATGCAGTAAGTGTCCTGATGGTAACGTCTTTGGATTTTCCAATAGCAAAATTGATGTCTATAAGGTAACTCTCCTCTGAATTATTTGTTTTGCTCCAAGTCTAATCGTCTTCACTAGAGTCATCAATATGTTGTGATCCTATTTCAAGTGGTCTATAACCTGAAATTTGACCCTCCTCACATATGGGTGTATACTTTTGGACCACATCAATTTTCTTATCATGACAAGACTCTTTAGATAGTGAATCCCACTCATATTCATTTGAATCAATTTCATGATCAACACTAGCTTGTAGTTGTAGAATCCTTTCAACGACTTGTTGTTTGGATTCTTATCTTGATTCTTCTCTATACCCCAATCTTGTTTTATCCTTGGATTGCATTGTGATAGGTTGTATTTGTTCTTTGATGCCTTCTTTCCTTTTACCAATAGGACCTTTTCCCTCATATCCCATTTTTTCCAATATTGTCTTTCCTTTTCCATACTGCTCTATTTGCACACTTGAGGTGGATGCTTGTGACAATTCTTCATCTTTGTATAACCAATTTAAAACCTCTTTGTTTTCTGACTCATACACTAATGTGCCTGCTCTCACAAAGGTGCCATCAAAGAGTGTATTGGGTTATGATGATTGTTGTCTAGATGTTGATGGCTTCCCATATGACTTTGGAGAAGATGAAAATTGTGGTAAACATAAGGATTGCTTAAATGAGTATTCTCCCATGCCCTTGTATTTCAATTGGATCTTGGAAACTTTTTTTGATAAGGAATCGAGTTGACTTTCCTAATTTTGTAGTGTAAGATTTGATGCATTTTCTTTACTTGAGAGATTGGCATCACCAATATCCTTATCCTCTGATTGGTTCTTTTTCTCAAGCCACTTTGACAAGGCATTTAGTTGTTTCCCATCATTTGATGAACCATGAGTTGGAGCTTCCATGTTGTGTGGTACAAAAGCATCTTCGGTTGTCTTAAGGGTGTTACAATATTGGGGTTGTTTGAGTCAGTTGCAATAGTGATTTCCTTCCCATTGAAAGGGAACTTCAAACACTAGTGATATGTGGATGGCACTGCTTGCATGTCATGAATCCAAGGCCTTCCCAAGATTATGTTGTAGATTAACTCTTTGTCTAACACTTGGCATACTATATCTCTGAAAACTGGTCCCACTTGAATAGGTAACACTATCAACCCTTGTGAAGATCTTTCCTCATCATCATATACTTTTATTGTGATTTTCCTTCTATGATCAATAGCATTTTTTGAATAGCCTAGTGCACAGACAAGTTTCAAAGTACATATATTTAGGCTATCTCCTCCATCTATTAGAACACATTTAACGCGGTGTTTGTGGATTAATACCTCAATGTGGAGGGAAACATTGTGTGGATGGTTCATAGATACATCATTGTGTTCAAAAAATGATAAGCAGTGTGGTGTAGTCAAATGTCCCACCATAGTCTAAAATTGGAAAACCTCTAGATTGTTTGGTACTGTGGTGGTGACTAGAGCTTGTTCCAAGATTTCCTTATGAGCAGGTGAAATCTGAGCAGGTGAAATCTTGAGAAGTTCTAATATGGATATTTGCGCAGGTATCTTCTACAACTGATCAACTATGTTATATTGGGTTGCAGGGATAGTGGTAGTTTATTTGGACGTAGAAGGGGTAGCTCATTTCAATGTTACCTTGGCTTGTCCTCGTGTGATTGCATTGATGGTAGTATTTTCTTGTTGCTCTCTGATTTTGATAGCATTGATTTGATGCGAGGTAGTGTCAATATCATGGTGATGATTTACAATGATGTTTTTCTCATGTTCAATGGTGTTGTCATTCGTTGGGCTATCATTTGCAATAAGATCTAATTTGTCATGTGTTTGATCATCAACCACTTAGATGTGTAGAATGGTGGTGTCATAAACATAGTTTATGTTTTTTCCTTTGGTATTTGAAGAAGAAGATTCCCCTTTTTTGTTGTTAGGTAGAGGGTTCTTGAACACTCCATTATCATTGTTGGTTTGGGGTCCTTCTAAAAATATCATTTTGTTGTCAATTAAATCTTGTATCAAGTGCTTGAATTGCATACAATAGTTGGTTTTATGTCCTTTGTTGTGATGAAATTCATAGAAATGAGCATCGTTCCACCATGGAGGCTTAACTTGTGGTTCCCAATTTCTTGCCTCTAATAACGTTATGAATTTAGCTTCAATAAGTTCCTTTAATGTTGATTCTGACAATTTTCCTAAAGGGGTGAACCTCCTTCAATTTGAGGATGTTCAATATGATGATGTTCTAGATCCAGCATTACCTTGATTGTTTCTTTGGTTGACATTTTGGTTGTTGTTTTGGTTTTTGAGGGGATTATTATTCTGATTAGTTTTGGCAGTGGCTGCGGTTAAGTTGAATACAGGTTTTGCATAAAAATTTCAACTGCACCGTTGTTGTTTCCAACATTCTTGTTTCATTTCCAAAACTTGGGTTTGTCACCACTATTGTAATTGTTGGAGGAGTTTGACGAGATGTTTTCGTTGTATATTTTGACGACTCCTCTCTTGACTAAAGCCTCTTCGATTTTAATCCCATTTTCAATCAACTTTTCAAAGGTTGGTGGACATTGCAATTCCAATCTATAACTCATCTCATCATTGAGGTTGTCAATAAATATTTCTATCTTTTCCTTTTTGGGTATGGGATGAGAATATCATGCAAATAACCTTCTCATTTTTGCAAGAATACAAGGAACGATTCACCCTTCTTTTGTTTCAAGTTACAAAGATCTTTCATGGTGATGAACTTGTTGACTAATTCCTCAAAGGTGTTAATTGGTGGGGTGAGTTTGGAGAACCATTCAATACATTGTCCACCTATACTTCTTGGGAATAATCTCATCAAGTATGTTTCTTCATATGAAAATTCAAGACTTATGGTTCTAAATTCCCTCACATGGTCTATTGGATCAGTTTTGCCATTGTATTTGTTGTATTTTGGAAATTCACAATGTTTTGGAAAGGGAATATGTGGATACTTTGATCAAAAAGATATGGAAAAATGTCTTGGATCAAGTATCGTTTTGAGGTTCCTTTTTGCATATCAAGAATTTTTTGTTCAAGGTTCTTCATTTGGTGAGTTAGGGAAACCACTTGTTCAATTTATTTTTTAGGTTGTTTCAAAGGTGCTTTCAATTGATTCACATCAAATTCTTCAAGTAATTTGACACCTTGTTTAGCTAGCATAAGGAGTTACTTTTCCCCATTTATTTCGAAAATGTTTTCTAATAATTTGTGGAAGTTGGGGTCTTGTTCAGCATGTTGGATATCTTCCTCGGTTATTTCTTCCCCTTCAGTGTTGTTGAGTCCATGGAAAGGATTCTCTTCAACCTCTACCATGGTGTTTTGCATTTCACTATTTTGAGTTTCAGTGTTTTAAGTCTCAACGATTGGAGTTTCAATGGTTGGATTTCCAAGGTTTGGCTCTTCAACGTCTTGATTTTCAAGTCCTTTTTCCTTGAGTTTTTATTTTTGTAACCTTGTTTGAATGGGCATACAAGTGCTATAGTTTTGACTAAACTTTGATCTAAGTTTGGAAGAGTACCAAGGATTACAACTAATTCCAATAGAATGACAAATTATAATGGGACTAAGTTTAATTTGACTATATAGCTTTGTTTCATGATGAAAGGATGATAAATCTGGATGATGAAACTAGGCTTAATAATCAAAGGTGTGATAAGTTTGATGGCTTTAGCACTTTGAGATGTTAGATCTTGGTTTAGGTTGGAGAACTCTACTTGTAGAGGTCAATTTTAAAAAATTTAGACTCCAAGGTATCTAAGGAATGATTTTGGACTTGAGCAGATTCTGAAATTTTGGTTCAAACTGTGAAACAAGGGACAAGCTTAACTCTTGGGTTTTGTATTTAATGGATGTGCTAAAATAGAACCCGGATGTGCTAAAAGATTTGACAAATGCGCTAAAACAGAGGATGGATGTGCCAAAAATTTGCACAAATGTGCTATAAGATTGCATGGATGCACTAAAATAGAGGGTCAATGCGCTAGAATATTGCATAGATGCACTATAAGATTGGGTAAATGCGCTAGAAAAATACACATGTGCTAAAAGATTGATTGTATGCATTGGAGCAGAGGATAGATGCACTAGAGTTTTTCATAGATGTGCTATAACAACAGTTTGATGCACTAGAAAAATACACAGATGCGCTATAAGATCTAGTGAATGCGCTGAACTAGAAAATGATGCAGTTTCTTGGAAATTTGTTTGATTTTAGGATTTTCCAATTAGAGACTTGGTTGTTTCAATGAATTTTTTTCTGAATCAAGGTTTTCACTTTCAACATGTGATGTTTTTGTTTGAAATTGGTTCAAAAACACATTGGTAAAGACACATCAAGCATGTACAACTTAAGTTGTGTAGGACTATATTTGTTGAAATCCCACTTAGATTTTACTCCAACTGCGCTTACTTATAGCATATGATTAGATGCTTGACCCCACTAGCTCCCCTCCATGGCACTCACTTCTATGGGGTAGCCAAGCATCAATACCTATGAATCTCCCATGGCATATTTTTCATCTCTACTAAAAGCCACAAGAATGTGGGAAAAATTTAGAACAATCATTCTTGCACCAACAAATAGATTAAGGATTTTGGCCTTGCTACAACAAAGACTTTTAATATAGGCATTCCATTCATGGGGGACCATCCATCCGGCAAGAGACCATTGTTTCCCTTCTTTTCAGAACAATCCTCGTGATACTTGAACTTTCCCCAAGTACCCACATTTATATGTTAGTTGGAAATCGCTTGGCTTTAGCGTGTTACCGGTTGGGTCCTTCCCTTGGGTGATTACTTTTTCCCACAAGGCAGGCCCTCTAAGGATAAAAAAAAATTCAATGGGTTTGGATTTTTGGTCACCCAGTTAAGGGGAGAGCATATGCCTACCATTCATCAAGCATGAAAGACATGGTGTTCTTTATCCTTCCTAATTAATCTAGATGCCTATTTTAAGCAAAAGAAAGCATTTAAACAACTCCAACCCATGCATAAATCATCAGTAGTTTGATAAAAAATTATTTGACCAGCGTATAAAATTACTTGCAAGCAGAAAACAAAAATCAATTCTCATATTTTGCAATTTTAACCCAATGCGCTAAAACAGTCATCATATGCACTAAAACATCAATGTGCTACAAGAACTAACCAATGCGCTAAAACAACTACTCCATGCACTAAAATAATTATTCAATGAGCTAAAATGGAAACCGAATGTGCTAAAGAAAAGACTGAATGTGCTAAAACACTCCCTATATGCGCTAAAAAATTTGATGTACACGCTGAAAGAAGTATTGGATGCGCCGAAACAGACATCGAATACGCTAGAAGATCCCTCAGATGTGCTGAAATAGAATTCGTATGCACCGAAAGATTTATCGTATGCACTGAAAGAACTTACAATTGCGCTAAAACGTCATGTCCAACTTGTTTACATGAACTTTTCTAGAATTTTTTTAGAAATGGGGACTAGCCCCATGATGAGCGCCATTTTGTGTGTGTGTGAAATGTGAGAGAGTTAGTAAATCAACACAAACCTTAATGAAATGAATTATATCAAAGATTTGAAACAAGTGAACTACTCTATTTTGTAGCTAAACAAATATTTTAAGAACGTCTCATTTTCCTCTATTCCCAAGGATTTATTAAACCATTTGGCCCTCATATTTCTATGTGCGCTCTGGTTGTTAAAATGAAAACTTAGGAAATGAGATAATATTCAACATGCAAGCCAAATAAGTTCCTACATGAAATTATATGATGGAAAGGATAATGGATGCCATGATGAATGGATGATGATGTTAGATTATACAATGTAAATTCTATGATATGAAACTAGGATGATTCTAAATATGCTCAAATGCTAACTATGAATATGCTAATCTAAAATGCAACTATGATGCAAAGTGTGACATAAAATGTAACTATGAAGCAAAGTATTATTCTAAGATTTAACTATGATGAAAAACATGATATGAAATGTCACTATAAGACTCCAAAATTCTCCAATGCTCAAATGATATTCCTACATGATAACTCTACTTCAAATGTGGATGCAAAATACAATGGAAAAGGGTTGTATTTATAGGATTTTTCAAGCATCTTGTGAGGTGGCAATGATCAACGGTCCAGATTTGAACAAGAGGAATGAACAGTGGAGATGAAGACAATCAAGAAGATGTCCCCTTGACCAAAGAGAACATGCCAAATGGATGGAGGAATCTCTTAACCGATAGGAAACATGCCAAATGGATGGAAGAATAAAGTGTGGGAAGAAAAGACCATGTGTTTGAAAATTGGTTGAAAAAGTGTGTGAGGAATAAACCATGTGTTTAAAAATTGGTTGAAGATAATTCTAATTTAAAAATTAGAATTATTTAATTTCATGTGACCTTGGTGAGGTGGCACAAAAAGTTGTAGACATGTGCTTGAATTCCTAATCGGGATTAGTGAAACTTAATTAAATAAAATAAACATATGAAATTTGTTTATTTAATTAAATTAGAAGAATATGATTTTAGATTTAGAGAATTAGAAAATATGAACAATATAAATAAATTGAGAATTTATTTATACGTAGTCAAATATTAATTAAATCCATGACCGATTTTAGGTGTATACAAGAACAGTCTGAGCTACATTGTATCAACAAAGTCTCTTAAGAGACCAAAGTGAGAAGGGGCAACAAACTTCGACGAGTGATTACTCAAAAACCATGGCACTTAGAAAAATTTTGTCTGAGGCTATGGGATCACGTAGGGCCCCTCTATAATAACCTCTCTCAGTTTTTTATAGCACCAATTCGTTTGTCCATGGTGAAATTTTTTCTAATGCCCCAAAAACTATCAAATGCATGTAGTGTAAAGTTGCAAGGTAGGCTACTTTTTTTTTTTTTCTTCGTGGGGCCAAATAGTTAGCACCAACACATCTAGGTGGGCACATTTACGCTAGGCATGCTCACGATGCTTTGTTATTAAAGGCTCGTTGTCTTTCCTATTCGAAGGGTCACAACTTTTTTCCTTTGAAAAGTCACAACCAAATTCATATCATCACTATTTGTGAGAACCTAAATTGATTTATTTGCAACTTTTTAAATATGCTTGGGGAAAAGGAAATTCTTTAACTTTCAGTTGGTTTTGTTTCTATCATGCATGTCTCTTAAAGTTGTTTATTGACTATTGTAATCATGCAATTTTAACTTTTAAAACTTTGCATTCTTCTAATTATTGGGTTTGGATTCATGTTTAGAAATAGGATGAATATCTATGAATTTTGTTGTTGGGAAGGTTGATTTGTGGTCTCTTAATCTCCAATAATCCAATTCCCTTATGATATTTAATAAGACTTTCATTCCTTGATTTTTTGTTTGTGATACTTAGTTGTTACTTTCCATTTTCTTTTGTCAATAGTTTTATGATGTTTTCTTTATATACATAATACATGAAGTATGAAGCATACAAGCAAATGGTAGCATGAATCATACACATGGAATGGTAGAAGTCTTCCTCAATGATATAAAACATGAAGCATACACATGAATTTCCTCCGTGAAGCACAAGAAGCATGAAGCATGAAGAATTACTATATTCATATAATTGATTTAATATTCAATAATCTTACAAGAGAATAATGTTCAAACTTTATTATATATTTACAATTACAGAAAAGTAGAGTGCATGGAAAACACTTGGATTTTAAATATTTGAAGTAAACCATCTACAAATATCTATTGAAGCAAGGATTTATAATCCAAGTATGGACACCATCAATAAAAAAAGATGTTTATTAACCAAATAGCCATGTAGGCATACATCAATATATGTTGATATAAGTATAAAATATATACAAAATAACCATATAGGCTTCCAAGAATGCCATATAGTCATACAATGTCAAGTATATGCAATACAAAATATATCTAAAAATGTCATATAGGCATACAAAAAAAGACCCCAATCAAAATTCATTTCCCTCTAGGTGAATAAAATAGATGGGTGGTCTTTGTTGGTTGAGGGGATGGAGGTGTGTATGACACTCGTCTACTTTAAATTTGAGGGCTGCTCCTCCTATTTAGTTCTTGATCAAAATTAAACTATTACAATAACAAGTAAAGACATTAATATATAGAAATTACATTATAAAAAATGATATATTTAACAAAATAGTCACTTATTATCACCAAATGATCTCTCTCCTCAAACAGAAGATTTGTGTGCTCAGGCTCTGGCATACCAAAGTCCTATAGAAACCATCCAAATAGAAATTAAACTACAAATCAATAATCATTTTATTTTTCAATAACAAATAGCTATAAAAATGAATGTAATTTAAAATTTACTAATCTACCTCATACCCCTATGAGAGCCATCGAGATTTCTATTGGAGAAGATACACCACACTCCATTCCCTATCAAAATTAGGAGGTGTTTTTGCTTCCATCATTTGAAAATAAAACAACAAATTATTCAATCTCAAAAAACTAGAGTAGTGATGTGGGTCATGGCTTATAATGTGTGAGATAATCAACAAAATTTTGAGTACTTATTGAATTATATATTTCTTACTATTATGCTTACTATTTTCCCTATCCATAGCTTGTTCAAAAGCACCTATTTTAGGATTTTATCCATAGCAGCAAGGCAATGAACTATTTGATAAAATTCTTTGGTAGACATGTATGAAAAATGTGGTAGCATAGAGAAGGCAGTGAACTGTTTGAAAAAATGCCTCAAATAAATGCAGTCTCATGGTGATGGAATTCCATGATTTTTTTTTCATGGCATTCCATCACCATGAGATCACATTTCTTTGAGGCATTTTTCAAACAGTTCATTTCCTTCTCTATGCTATTATGCTAGGATGGGGTGGATGGTATAGTGTGGTCTTGGTTATGAGATGGAGGGGGATCATGACATGAAGAGGGAAGGGTGTTTTTATCATGAGGGATGGAGGATCATTAGATGGGGTGGAAGGTTTACTTTCAGACCACATTTTTAGAGTGATCATACAATGGAGTGGAAGAGGTACTTTGATATGGACACAAAAGGATGTCATTAGATGAAGTGGGGGAGAGGGGATTGTGAGAGGGGGATGAAGGGATATCTTGTCTTGATATGGAAATATATCATTAGATGAGATGGAAGTGATATGTTGTTCTTGATTGGAAATGTGATCATGAGATGGAAGGGGATCATATGATGGAGGAGAAGGTTTTCCTTGATCTTTATATGGAGGGGAATCTATGTTAGCATGCTTTGGATTAGGAGATGGACATAGCTCATTTTATATGGATGGTGTGATGAGGGAGGAAGGTTTTATAGACTCTTCAACTTGGATAGATGGATTGATAGGGGATTCATTTAAGTTTTAGGGTATTAGGACTTATCTTGATGTGGGGGTGACGAAGGTGGATGCATGATATGGGAAGATTGCACCACTTTTTTTTTTCATGGGGAAACAATCACCTTTACAAATAGTCCTTGGAGGAAGTTATTATGAGAGACATGGGATGAATTTGCTTAGTAATAGTGGGGTGATGTGGATTTTAAGGATGTGGGATATGAACAAGTGGAATAAGATGTGTAAGCTTCTATGGATTGGTAAATTGAGGATGAGGATGAGGACCTTGAAAAGGATTTGAAGGGGAATTTTGGCTAAAGGCTTGGTTTCCATTGTGAAAGGAAGGGGAAGGATAAGCATGAGGAGATGGATTGGGATTGGATGAAGGTAGGGAGGATGGAAGCTTAGCACCAGTGCTAAGGAGACATTTAAGCATGGCATCCTTATAATTATGGAAGTAGTAGGTGAGGATAAAATTAGTGGTGGTGGATGGGGATGATATGAATGGTACTTGAGGGGATCTTTGGATTGAGGATTGGTGGAAAATTGGAGCATTCTATATATTGAAAATGGATTCAAGGTGATCCACAATGCTCTCATTGCCATCATTAGGATTATATTCTGGTTGGTCAAAAAGACTATCCTCATCATCATCGATATGGTTGGGGTTGGTTGGAATGGATGAAGGTGGGTTAAAATAGATTAGGTTGGATGGAGGCTATATTATATGGTTAGACACGATGGAGGATTGATTGGAAGAAAGATTGGTATTAATTTTGGATGAGGATGCAAATTAGGATGATGGATTAGAAATGAAATTGGGGATTGGAACAATAGGATCCAAGGATGAAGATGGAGGATGGGATTAGATTTGGGGATCAAATCCAAGACCTTGAAATGATTTGATTTGATTAAAGAGGATTATCTATTGTTTTAAGTAAGAGGTATTTTCCATAGCGTGTCAAATTGTGATATTGCTATCAAGATTCAACTTTGTAGTTTTACAAGTCAAACTCATTGACCCATGTTTCATGAGTAGTTGTTCACAAGAGTCCATCTCTCATGATAGTGAGTGGTACACTTAAAACTCATTGCATCTAGGTGATGCTCATAGAGGGAAGGCCTAGTGCTTCACCTTTGTGAGCATCACCTAGATGCAATGAGTACTAAGTGGACCATTCACTATCATGAGAGATGGAATCTTGTGAAAAAATACTCATGAAACATGGGTCAATGAGTTTGACTCGTAAAACTACATGATTGAATCTTGATAGCAATAGTACAACAAGATTATATATTCTTAAGGCAGCGAGTTGTTTGAAAAAATTCCTCAAAGAAATGTGATCTCATGGTGATGGAATGGCATTCCACCACCATGAGACCACATTTCTTCGAGGAATTTTTTAAAACTCATTGCCTTGTCTATGCACTATTGGTTACTATTATGCTTTTATATATTTTTTGCAAGAATCCATAGTTTGTGGGAAAACACTTATTTTATGCTTTTAGCCATAGCAGCAAGGAAGTGAACTATTTGATAAAATGCTTTGGAAGACATGTATGGAAAATGTGGTAGCATAGACAAGGCGGTGAGTTGTTTGAAAAATGCCTAAAGGAAATGTGGTCTCATGGTGATAGACATCACCATGAGACCACATTTCTTTGAGGCATTTTTTCAAACAGCTCATTGCCTTGTCTATGTTATTGCTTACTATTATGCTTTGATAGATTTTTTTCAAGCATCCATAGCATAGACAAGGCAGTGAACTATTTGAAAAAATTCCTCAATAAAATTTGGTCTCATGGAATGCCATGACAAGCAAATACAATTAGCAACTGCTCCTAGTTATTAGTTATGCAATGTGAAGTAATTGTATCACTAATTATGTTGACTTTCTAAAAAACTATATTGTAATTTAAATTTTGTCATTTATCAACATATAGTTATTAGTTATGCAATGTGAAGTAATGCTTTGAGTTTGAAAGATGTGTAATGAAATGTAATCAGCAATATCAATATAAACTACACAAATCTATTAAGTACAATTCATTAGTTAAACTCTTTATTCTATTACTTGAGTGAATCTCTGAACTCCATCACCACTAGGAGGTGTTTCCATGAAATCTCCAAGATTAAATACTATTAAACTTCCAAAATTAGATATTAGAATACCATTAATATAACAATATTATTCACATGTAATATTTATAATTGTTTACTAGTTACATACCTTGACAATACATGTCGTAGCGTAATACAGAGGTGGAGGACCACTAAAAATAGAATGAACACTATGACCCTGAAAGTTCATTACAATCATTATACTAAATTAGTTAATTTCTTGCATTTCAAATGAAATTTAATAAATTAAATTCAATGAACTTGAGCTAACATTTACCTGAGTATCAAGGTCGAAAGCCTCATTCAAGAGGGCATATGCCATCACCAACTAGTCAACTGCAGACATAACCTGTGCACCAACCTCCTAACTATCTATGGGATCATAACCATAGGTGGACTCACAAGCCTAACAAATATGGGGTGGAACCCTACCCCTCGAAGTCTCCCCTGGCTCATGTTGTACTACAAGAGTAGCACACTCTATGATACTCTGGGTCAAGGAACTAATAGACTATAGAGTCTTGACCTCAACACTCTCCTTCACAATGGAAGGGATAGCCACATGATCATAAGTTAGTTTGGCGAGTGCTCGACTCGTTGGCTGCTAAGGATCAAGACGTGCCCTTGGTCTATCGTGTGTAGACCCACCACCTCTACTTTGGAAGTTTCGTATATCAAAATAGTTGGGGATTTTATTGAGGACATGTTATCACCTAAAATTGCACTCTTGTTGAACCTGGTGTTCAACACCTCAGTGTAACATGGGAAGACCTCCAAAGATGTGGGTTTCTTGTAAACAGAGGTCAACCTCCGGAGAAGCCGGCTTCCTTTATGCTATCACCTAAAACTACTGATCTTGTAAGGAAAAGGGAGAAGGAAAATGCATAAAAATGAAAATTAAATCCTGTGGTGAGGCACCAAACTGATAAGAGCAATGGAATACTTAGGTTGCACTTGAAAATTGACAATGAACATAAGATCATACATCAAATTCTGTAAAAGCTTTGCATTAATGTTTCACAAATAGTTTTGATTCACACACTTTTTCAAAAAAGGAAAAAGATTCTCACATATTAGAATCCATGTGTGATTATGTGAACACAATTTGTGATTTGTATAATGATACTTTTGCAAAGGAAGGAATGACTGATAATAGATAAAATTATAAAGGAATAGAAGAAATTCACAAAATAACTTGATCATGTGCCTGAAATGCACAACACTTTGCAAGAACAAGATGGCAATTTGAATCATCAACAGTGACCAAGGTAAACTTTGTATATTATGCTCCAAAATGAGTTACAGAAGTTTGCTAATCTAAGAAAGGACTGTAAAAGTCACAGACTTTCGAAAAGCATAAGGAGAACTCCATTACAAAGAGGCAAAAATTCCTTATATACAAAAAGATGTCGGCCCCTCAGGGCTTACAAAAATATCAACCTCAGAAAGATCTGTCCTTAGATCTTTTTCTAAATCAAGTTACTTCTGCATTCAATGTGTATCCTCACTGTCCACTCTTGAATATCCTTTATCAACTGACATCCCAGCTATCCCTATGACTCACGGCCTCTCTGCACTCCTCTTGTTTTAGATCTTTTTTTTTAAGTTGATCCCCCTGCTAGTGTTCACCGAGTTGCTCCCTCGCTTTTGACTTCAGAGTAGATCCATGTCGGTTTACATTCTGCTGATCTTCCTCTCATCGGTCAAACTTCCATGGCTCACCTGTAGCTTTCTCTAATTGGTCGAACTCGAGCCACGTAGATTTTCAGATGGTCAGAGGTCCTTCAGACATAATTGCATGTCGATGAGACACTAATCGTGTCTCCCCGATGCGATTATGCTCTTCAACTGTTATCGGCATAGCTCACAACCATCGGCAAGAGTTCATAGCGAGCCCAAAAGTCATATCGACATCCATAGTGGCCGTCACCTAGACCATCGATAATACATTTCACTTTTAGGAAGACCTCATGGCGAGCCTTCTTGTTTTGGCGAGAGCCCATCCAGTCGGGAAGACACTGCCTGGTCGGCGAGACCCTCCTTTGTCGGCCAGACCTCATGCCGAAGTCAACTTCGCGGCCAAAAGTCTTACCAATTCCAAATGTCCATTTGGAAAGACCCTATTAGGTTGGAAAGACCTCATGCCGAAGGCATTCTGCTTTCCCCAAAGTCCCCCTTCGGTCAGTGAGACATTACACCAACCGAGCCTTCTATCAGCGAGTGCAACTCCTTCAGCAAGACTTCGCCCTATCGGCCAGATGTTAGACTGATGTCAAACTCTCTCAGTGAGGTCACTTCATCTTGGCAAAACCCTATCGGGTTGGCAAGAAATCACGGAAAACACTTTCTTTCGCCGATGCCACTTCCTCTCTTGTCAGGGAGACCACCACTAGTTGGCGAGACATCTCACCGAGCTTGTTTCCTTCATCGAGACCGCTTCACCTCTGTGAGACCTTACCCCGATGGTGAGACCTTACAGCAAAGCCCCCATACCGTCGCTAAGACCTTGGCCTATCGGTAGGACATCTCCCCAAGATCACCATCCTACGCCGAAGGCACTCCATTTCAGTGAGACATTATTCGGTCGCCGAGACATCTCAGCGAGCTCATATTTCCTCAGCGAGACCCTAAGCCTTTGGTGAGACATTACACTGATATCAATTCCTCTTGGTGAGACCTTCGCTAGTCGCCGAGACTTCATGCCGAAGGAAAAACCTTCGGCAAACTGAGAACACTTCGGCAGGACACTAGCGGGTCGAGAAGACCTTACACCGATGACGCCTCCCCTCATCGAGACTACATCACTTCAGCGAGACCTCACCCCGACAGTGAGACCTTACAGCAAAGCCCCCATACCATCGCTGAGACCTTAAGCAATCGGCAGGACATCACTCCGGCGGCCAGACACTACATCGATGTCATTTATGTCAGGGAGACCTTTTGTTATCGGTGAGACCTCTTTCCGAAGGCAAAACACATATCGAGATCCCTCCATTATCGGCAGGACTTGATACTTTCGCTGAGACATCACAGCGACCCTACTTTCCTTTCCCCTGAGCTCGCATCTTTTGTTTCAGTAAGACTCCCTGCCAGTCGGGAAGACCTCTCGGCGAATTCCCTCCGCTTTGGCGAGACCACCACTTGTCGGTGAGACATCTTGGTGACCCCAAAACCTTTCGGCCAGACTGCAATTAATTGGCGAGACCTCTCAGCGAAGTCACAATCTTTTGGCGGGCTCAAACCATTTCGGGGAGACTTCATCCTGTCAGTGAGAACTTTTGTCGAGATCATTTCATTTCACCGAGACTTGTGCTTGGTTGCCAAGACATCACGGCGAACACAAACATCTCCCTAACACCAACCTTGGGAGCTACCCTCGGTGAGACATCCCATGCGGAGAGACACATAAAGAGTCATGGTGACCCGAATGTCCTGACGACTGGTGCATTTGAACAAATAGAGGGCATTGCTAGTCGGCAAGACAACAAGAGGGTCTTGCCAACTCTCTTCTCTGATAAGTTTTGTGCCAAAACTGATTGAGGCATGCTTTTCAACTGAGCTCCTTGTGAAATTTCATCAGATGCATGACCTAACCCTCAATGCAAATGTCCCATTTGGCCCTTATGAACATCTAAAACATAATTTATCCTGCCCAATTGAGCCCGTAGGTGAAAATTGAGCAACAGGACAAACTCACAGTAGAGTTTCCTCAATAAATATTGCAGGACCTAGTTATTGTTGCATGGAGGATGGTCAAAAGTCATCCACCACCTCTACCAAAAATGGTCCTTTATCCCTTGGTGGTTGCGCCAATTGATAGGAAACCTTTTGTTTGTAGGGTGTAGAGGTTGATTTGTTCTTGGGTTTGTGAAAAGTGAACAAATGTCAAAGTTTGTAATTTTTTCTTTTTTGACTTGTGTGTAGGAAATTTTATCTATATAATATTCTTTGTACTCTCGTATCTTCTCCACCTAACCACTTAATTTCCTGCTAATTGAATCTACATGTTTTAACATTGCTTCAAGTGATTCTACAAGCATGGATCTTTGCAAGGTTGAAATTGCGGGATCTTTTAACCTCACAATTAACTCCTCAATTTGTTTTTTGTTATTTTCAATTTCCCCAATTAAATTTTGTTGAGTTCCAGGAGGATGTTGAGGAATTGCTGGAGGAGTTTATTGTTGGATTTGGGGTTTTTCTTCATCAGGTATTTTGGGTTGAGGTGAAGGAGGATTTTGAAGACTAGGAGGTTGATTATCATTTCCTGTAAATTAAATAAATTTACATCGAAAAATCTATTAAATCTACCTACTTAGAAACAAATTCACAAAAAAAAAAAAAAAAAACTTACTCCTAACACTTCCTCGATGTCATGGTGACATTTTGGTGAAGACTCAAAAATAATTTGATGAAGAATTTGGTCTCCAAGAACATGAGTGTGTTTTTGAGGGTTTGAAGGTCATGGGCTTGGAGAAAAACGTAGAAATGAGAAATGATGATTATTGCTTTTTTTTATAAATAGTTATAATGCACTCATGTTATAATGTGAGTGTGTTATAGCTTCAATGTGACTGATCCTTAGGCTCAGTCACACCAATCCATAATGTGAGTGTGTTATAACACACTCACATTATGGCCTTTTCAAAAAAATTGAAAAAGTTGGCCACTTTTTAGCCCCCCAACTTTTTGCACCCGCCCTAGAGCAAATAAATGCTTATTTGGGAATGTATCATCAATAAAATTTTCTTTTGATTTAGTTGGTAGTCTGGATAGAAAATATACCACTACATTTTCTTTTCCTAGCTTGTTTATAATGGTGATGTCAAATTCTTGAAGCAATATTAACCACCTTACAAGCCTACCACCAACCACTGGTTTGTTCATTAGATGCCTAATTGTTGTATGGTCAATGTGTATGAACATGGGATATCCAATAATATAATTCCTAAAAAAATTTACCACATATATCACTACCAATATTTATTTCTTTGTCGCTATATAATTGAGTTATGCCCCTTGTATATTTTTACTGATATACTATATGCCATACTCCTCATTTCCTTCCCTTTTCCAAAGTACATCTCCTATAGCAAAATCAAAAGCATTTGTATAGATGTGGAAAGGTAAGGTCCAATTTGATCCTCTCAAAAAAAGGTTTTTGGTTAATGCAATCTTGAGTGCTTCAAAAGAGTGTTGGCAAGTGGTTGTCCATTCAAATTCTACATCTTTGGATAGTAACACAAATAGTGGAGCTACAAGTTTACTAAAGTATTGAATGAATCTCCTATAATACCCAACATGTTCTAGGAAACTTCTAACATCTTTTTGTCTTTGAGGAACAAAGATTATTGAGATCAATTCAATTTGTTGGGGTCCACTTGAATTCCTTCATTTGACATAAAATGTCCCAATATATTCCCTTTTGTCATCATCATGAAAAACTTTTCATGACTCAGGGATAAGTTGTGTTCATGACACCTCTTTAGCACCTTCTCTATATTACCAAGTGCTTCATCATATGTATTCCTAGATATGTTGTGAAATCATCCATGTAAACTTCCATGGAGTCATAGGAAAAGCCTAAGAATATACTCAGTACTACCCTCTAGAAAGTGGTTGGTGCATTACATTGGCCAAATGGTAGGACATAATAAGTTTATGTGCCCCAAGGGCATATAAAAGTTTTCTTTTCTTGGTATTTTGGGGCAATCTTAATTTGATTGTAGCCACTAAATCCATCTAGAAAGGATAAGTACTTTTTTCCTACTAATGAATCAAGCACTTGATCA
>VDFB02089283.1:0-17203 GCA_007258455.2 Sequoia sempervirens | reverse complement strand
GATAATCTTTGGTATAAAGAGTGTTTGTATCTTTGCAAGAATTCCACTCTTAAACACAAGATTCTCACAAAGTTGCATGAGTCTCGAGTTGGTGGTCATTCAGGATTTTTGAAGACATATCATCGAGTCAAGCAAGATTTTTTTTGGGAAGGGCTAAAAGATGAAGTTCAAAAATTTGTGGCCGAATGTTTGGTTTGTCAAAGGAATACATGGGAGACAATTAAGAAACCAGGTCTCTTGTAGCCTTTATCTATTCCTAGCTAGCGTTGGGAAGAGGTATCCATGGACTTCATCATAGGGCTTCCCAAATATAAAGGTCATAATGTCATTATGGTAGTATTTGATCGCCTCACTAATTATGTACATTTCATTGCATTATCACATCCTTTCATAGCAAGTGCATTGGAAACATATTTTTTGGAGAATATCCAAAAGCTACATGGTACACCCAAGGTTATTGTTAGTGATCGTGATCCTATCTTCACTAGTCACTATTGGAAAGATTTATTCTCATGTTTGGGTACTCAATTGGCTCATAGCTCTTCATATCACCCTCACTCAGATGGGAAAATAGAGGTTGTTAATAAATGTTTGGAAGGATATCTACGTTGTTTCACTTTAGAGAAACAGTCTCAATGGGTAGATTGGCTACTACTTGCAGAATGGTGGTATAAAACATCTTTTCATAGCTCATCAAAAGTGTCTCCATTTTTGGAAATTTATGGATATCATCATCCTTCCATCACATCATCAATCAAGGTGTCACCAAGAGTTCAAGCAGGAGAGGAACACTTGATTCATCAACAATAGGGACTTTAAGGACTCAAGGAGAATTTATCCATGGCACAAAATCAAATGAAACAATAGGCATACCAACATCATAGTGAAAGAAGTTTTGAAGTTGGGGATTGGGTCTTCTTGAGATTGCAACCTTATAAAAAAATCTCATTGAAGCAACAAAAAAAGAATAATAAGTTGTCTCCAAGGTATTATGGACCATACCAAATCATGCAAAAGATCAGTAGTTTTTCCTACAAGCTAGAGTTGCCACCAACAACAAAGATACATCCATTTTTTCATGTTTCTTGTTTGAAGAAGGTAATTGGGCATAATATTCCAACTCAAACAACACTACCTGATCTAGATAAAGAAGGAAGAATCATTTTGGAACTAGAGTGCATTCATCAAACACACACAAAGAAGTTGAGTAATAGAAATATCACTGAGTATCTCATCCAATGGAAGAATTTACCTGTTGAAGATGCCACATGGGAGGACATGGAGCTCATTCAAAAAAATCCAAACTAGACTAGCATTGAGGACAATGCTTCTTTGAAGAAGGGGGCCATGCTACGCCCTTAATATTGGTGTACATCAGGTTATGAATAGTTGGCTTGTGGCTATCTTAACTCCTAATCAAGTCATGTTATCATTATTATATTATTATTTAGTTGGTTGGGTCGGCCTAGGTCTTATATAGGGGTGTCTAAGTCAGCCTAGGTGATATCCTAGGCATAAATAGGTATATATAGGAGGTATAGAGTCTCATTTCATCATGAAGTGGTGAAGTGTGTTCTCATTGGAGATATTTGGAGGCTTTCCCCCTTGAAGTGGCTTGTTATTCTCAATTATTATCAAGTATTTGCAACATATTTCATATCATATTCTTCTATTGTGAAAGCTATTTCATAACACCTGCTTTATATTTCTCGAGTGTCTAAGCATTCAGAAAATCTGCTTGCCTTTGGATTCTTCGAAATCTGGAGAGGCATGAAAATCTTGAACTTTTTTGATGATATGATTGCATGCTTAGGTATAATCTTGTTGTAATTAATGAAAATGATTGAATGATGTGGATGAAGATACATTGACTCAACTTGAGCAAAGATTGATATTTTCAGAAAATCCATTCCTTTGTGGATTCCCTAACTGTCTTAACCTTCAAAGAATCCACCTAGAGGTGGATTCCCCAGAAATGCATCTGTGTCTAAAATCCCCGAGCTCAATTTTTTTAAGTATTGTGATGTTTCATCCTTGATGTTTTGTAATGAGATTTTAGGGTTTTCATGATGCTTTAAAGGTTAATTATATAATGTTCATGGTAATCTTGATAATATGATTGAGTCTAATGCTTGGTTATGCTCGATATCATGGTAATTGTTGCTTCTTCCTTGCAGATGTAGGTTGAGTCTAGTCCAACAAAGAAATACAAAGCTCAGACATCTGAAGCTAGTTTAGAAGGGCCTCAATCTAGAGTAGAAAGGATGAAGTAGGATTTCAAGGGGATATGGCCTAAATCCAAGATCCTCTCAACATGGAGCAAGATCGGTGATATAAACACAAGGCATGCGGATTATGATGACTTCAAGTAGAGAATGTTTGGGGATGCACCTAATCAGTTGGCTAAGATCATTACTAATACTAGATTGGCCCAAGATGCAGGATTTCCACCCACATTGCAGTATCTTGAGCTAGTGTTGGAATGTGCTAAACACTATGACTCAGAAAAGAAAGTGATTATTGGGCCTCAAGGGAGAATCATGGCCAACATGATAGAGGAGTCCATAGCAGAGACATTCAACATAGGATCACATCAAAATATTTTAAGGATCAACATCAAAGATGTCGAGGACTTTTATACAAAGGATCCTGACAGGGCTTTGTTAATGGTGAACAACAGTTGGATTGCTAAGCCAAGGTCACATTACTCAAAGATGCCCAAGCAATTACACATGAGTGATTTTAAATTGAAATACAATGATATGATTACCCTCCTAGGCAGAGTAATGGGATTGGAGGATTCCTTCATATTTAGAAATTAGATGTTTTACATCATCTCTCAAACTGTGAAAGGAACCCATTACCATTGGGCATGCATTATAAGTGACAAATTGGATGAACAATTAAGAAGTCTACAAGATAAAAATAAATTCACCATGACCTCTTATCTTGTACACATGTTGGCTAGGAAGAATAAGTATAAGGGTCTAAGTTGTAGAGTCCTGGGCCAAGACTTGATTTCTGATGTTTTCTCTTAGCTCCAATTTAACACATCAAATTATAGGAGGGTAAATGATGCATTCTTCATGTATGTTACAAGATTTTTGTAAGATGCATTACATGTTAGAATTTCAACAGAGGCCATGGAGTTGATAAGAAAATATGGCCAATGGTTATTCAATTCTAGAAGTTTTCTTATGTTAGAATACAAGGATCACCGACAGTGCCATTGAGGTTACCAAGGTACCTAACAAATGAACTCATCCTGCTAGAAGTGACTAGGCAACTGGTGGCCTTTGATGCAATGATAAAAGATATGCACAAAGCAAGACTTGAGACAAATTCCCTTTGGGGATTGAAGTCCTGGAAGCTTCCCCTTCCATTCAAAGTGCTAATTATTCTAAGAAGGAAATGGTGCATTTTAACTTGTATTCACACACAAATAGGGACAACTTTGACCCCTATGGAGTTGCTCAGAAACAAGCAAATGGGGAATACTGGCATAAAATTCATATAGAGGATTATTGGGATAACTGTTGGGATGAATTTGAGGTAATAAAGAGAAAATTTTCTAGGTTATCATTGAGAATGATTAGACTACATAGAATTGCCAAAGGTGATGATGATGAAGATCTTCAACAACATCATGATTACAAGAAATATAAGGATAAGCCACTTCTTGTTGTTAATTGGTCTAAAGAAGAGATTGTTGATCTCAATGTGGTTAATGCCCCTATCTTGAGATACTTCAAACTATGAGTAAAGCATAAGATCCTGTAACTAGATGGAACAAAATTCACATATGATTTGATGGGAGATCTTGAATCCCATTCAGAGGAAGAAGAATAAATAGTTAAAGATGATACAATAGAGCTTCTTTCAGAAGAGGAAGGGGACAAATCATAATCTATTATCAAAAGAAGAAAAATGAGCCAAGCTAAGGGCAACTGAAAGAGGCAAGCAGTGGAAAAAGCAAGAAATCCCTCAAAGGAAATTGCCGAGGAAGATACTGAATAGCCAAACCTTCTAGGAAAAGGAAGATAATCACTGAAGGCCAAAAGTTAGCCAAATCTAAAAGGGCCAAGGTCACTAAAGAGGAAACCACTCAATCTAAGGTGGTTGATATTAAAATTTCTGGAGAGAAGCTACAAGCATATGTAAGGAGAAGTTATCCTAAACAAAAGGTAACTCCAACAGAGGATGTGAATAAAGAGCAAAAGGTGACCATTGAAGAGGCACCTACTGATGATCTTATAAGAAATATGAAGAAAATAGCTGCAGGAAATAATTCCCCTCCAATCTCTCTAGTTAATAATATGCAAATCAACGATGAAGGTAATGTCTCTAATGAACTTGGACATCAAAATGAGGAAGAGGATGTTCCTAACAATCCAGAGGAGGAAACAAAAAATGAAGAGGTTCCCATGCCCAAGGATGAACAATTGAGTGATTTTGGGGAATAGTTGAAAGAGAAAGAGGCGCAAAGGAAGAAGGCTACATCTGAGGTTACTATAGAAATTCCCTCTCAACCTCTAGTAAAAGAACACATTGATGCATCACACACAAATGATGAAAGTGTAGACAAGCTTGATGAGGATGAGGAACAACAAAAACAAGGGAAGGATAATGTGAATGTAGAGAATATTGAAGATAGTCCTTCCCATGATCAACCAAAACAAGATGTTCCTCAGAAGGATGCTAAAGTAGAGCAACCAGCTACCCTAGAATGGTTAGAAGAAAGGTTGAAGAAAAAAGCCATCATTGTGGAGGATGAAACTCTAGATTGGGACAAGTTCTTGGAAAGTTGGGGACAACCAAATGAGAGAAAAAGAGCTAGGACAATCTCCAAATTCTCCAGGGATGAATTTAATAATAGGTTTATTCACGTTGCCACCCCTGCAGATAATAAGTACAAAGATGAGGTCAGGCCCTTAGATTACAATGTAGAAACAATTAATCTTGGCCCATCTACAAAGGAGTAGGAAAGTGAGGAGTTTCAAGAGTCATCCCAAGAAATCTTGAGAATATTAGATAAGAAAACTCAAGAAAAAGAGGAATTATAGAGGAAATTGAAAGAAGTATACAACTATTTCCAACAACTGGTAAAACCAATACATGCCCAAAGTAGTGAAGGATCCTCATTCTTAGAGGGGTTGCTATCAAAGGAGGAAATATCAAAAACTGAAAGGTTAAAGTCTTCTGTGAAGGACACACAAGAGTGGTTACAAAGTGTGAGTGGAATAGGTGATGCCATGATTGAGAAGGTACTACAAATGTATGAAAGGGAATCATTCCTCTTTGAAGATATGGCACAATTTCTTGTTGAATGTAAGAATCTAGATGACACCATTGTCAAGGAGTTAGAAAGAATATTTGAAGTTCCTTCATATGTATTAGTCAAAGGTGTCCTCATGATGGAGAATACTCATAAAGCTATGGAATGGATAGAGGCCTTTAACTTCAAAAATGAGCTCAAGCTGAAGACACGAAAGAAAATATCCAAGGCTTAGAGCAAGGTGAAGGAGGTTTTTGATAGTTGTAATTCCTTTTTGGATATTGTCAATAGAAGGAGGAAATTTGGTAAGAATAATTTAAATGTTAAACAACTACAGAAATGGTGACATGAAGTTTACTCTCCAAGTGATAGTGGGCCTATTGTAAAACACCAGCTTGAGGATGCTGCAATTTACATTTCCAGTTTGGATAAATATCACGGTCTTTGTGGTGAATGGGAGAAAACTTTGACTAAGTATGGGGGCAAGTTAAACTCAACTGAATCAAGAATCAATTTAATATCCATCCCAACTTAGGCTGACCTAGACCCAATGCTTGCAAAAGTTAAAGAAATTTCCAGAAGGAGGGAAGAAGATAAGGACAAAGAGGGTGACCATGCTTGACCACCTTGAAAAGAGTGTCATCTACATCGAGATAGACACAGATGCAAGTCAGCAACTCGTTGAGTTTTGTGCCAAGATTTTATTTACTCTTAAAAGTTGACTTTTGGGGCTCACCCCATAATACTTTATTGTAAATTTGAATTAGGGGAATTTAAAAGGTTTCATGGCCAACCTAATTGTAAAACCCTAATTTGGGCTAACCTAACTTGAGAATTACTATAAATGGATATATCCTCCTCATTTGTAGGGTTGGTAGTGAATAATGCATAGTTGATAGGGCATAAGTAATAGTTGTTGAGTTGTTATATTATGAGGAACTAGAATTTTTGTAAATTTTGGTGAAGCTAATACAATTGAAGGAATTAATCATTGGTTTTCTTCTACGTGTTATTCATCTGAGGATGGTTCCCGCACCTCCTTTTATTTTAAAGCATTAAGTAAGTTAGTTTATGATTAATCTGGGAACTAGTTGCAATTCATTTATGTTCATGAAAAAGTGTTTGAGGTGTTAAGGAATCTTCGGTCCATACTTTTAGTGATCTACTAATTGTGGATTACTGTGTAAAGTTATCCTGGGCCTACTCTATTTTGCACTCAAGTTCAATTGTGAATTTTTGAATGTATGTTTGAATATTTACAATCTGAAAATCATTAGATTCCTTTGGAGATTGCACTGTCTTTGTGATACTGCGGATTTGATCTTGGTTAAGAAAAGATTGGTTTTGGGAAGATTGGTCCATCTTGAACACTCTATTGTTTGCACAACCGATCTTAGGTTTTAGATTAGATAACTCTCTCAAACCCTTATCTTTTTATGTTTCTTTTAATCAATATTAGAGAAAGATTCACAAAGCATCACCCTCATTGCTATGTTTGATGAATATTGAAGTTTCAACATTTTTTTTGTAAGGCCCCTTGTGATTACCAACATTTTCACATTTATCACTGAGTTATTTGCTGCATTGTCAAAACCTTACATTAGAGACCTTGGGTTTATTCCCTTTGTCGACTTTGCGATATCAAGCAGACCAAACACCATGCAACACGTGACTTCTAATCACTCCCACGACTTTGTCCTCGACGACTTCGACCTCCGACATCTTCTCCATCACTCCCCATCTCTCCTTCTCTTTGTCTCTCCCCTCCCATCCCTTTCTATCTGGCTGTCCTTCCCTTTCGCACCCTAACTAAGATTGATCCTGATCCTGATTCCGGATTTTGATTGATTCTGCCGGATTTGACGCCGGATTTCTGCGATTTCGACGAATGTTTATCTCGACGGATCGATTGATGTTTGATGTCTTCGATCCTTCACCCGACGAGAAACCTTCGATCTTAATTTATCTTAAAACTTCTTTACCTACCTACCTTCTCCGGACCCGACAGATAACCTTCTTTAATCCTCCTACATAAGCAAAGATATTATGAGCATATTAATCCTACATACATACAAGTACATGTACATATGTAGATACAATATTACATACATATAGGAATACATATATACATGCATTGATACATACATGACATACGAGCATACATGTACATACACACATACAAATATATAAACATACATTCAATAAATTAGCATTTAACATAAAGAAAGACATAACACAAGCGTGTTATACCACACTCACGTTATGCCTTGCTAGACATGTCCCACAAAAATGTTAAAAACCATGTAAAAATTAAGATATATCATAAGTGCATTATATCTTGATTTGGGAATCCCCAAGCCTTAGGCTTGGTATTTTCCTTGGAATACCAACCCAAAGGCTTGGAGGTCCTTCCTAATGACCAGAGACGTGTTTTTGCAAATTCTACAATATTTCACATAATCGGGTTCGTGCTCACCATCAAGATTGCATGTGTTTCAATGTCAAACAAATTGAACACTTGGGTAATGTTAGGCTCTCTCTTAGCCATCCAACAATGTTTTTTTTTCACTTTTTGAAAATGTTAAGACTTTCATCTATAACTTCTTTTGTTTGTCTTTTTTGGCAAAAAATAGTGTTTGGTGTTTTTTTGTTATAAATTAACCGTTCATCAAAATTTCAAATAAATCACATTTTTAGAAACTAGACTCCATTCTACAATTATTTTTTAAAAAAGGAAAATTTTAATTAGTTTCCAAAATTTGTAGGGGTAGCATAGCCAAAATTCTATTTTTTAGGAAGTGTCCACTTTGAAAATTAGTAAAACATCAAATATTCATTAAAAAATTATTAGAAAAATCGTGCATCAACTAAATACTGCTAGCTAATTTCTCACTGAAGCGATTTTAAAAATACTAAAAAAAGTTCATTGTGCTAGGTACGCACAAAGGTTGCTATATTATGTTTTTTTTACCAAAAAAACACCAATTTCTATGCATCCCTCTTTTGAACCCCTTAATCTCAACAATTTTCAAAATAAATTAGCAGTTTAAAAACTAGACTCAGAGCACTATGATCCTTGTTTTTTTTGCTTCTCAAAATTTTGAGTGTAACTATCCTAAATTTCACATCCAAGGTTAGTATTTCTTGATTTCAGAAAAAAAGTGGCCACTTAAGTCCCCTTTTTGGCCCCCCATATTTTTGGACTTACCCTCTTATGTATTCCATTTGCATTTCTTATAGTGGTCCATTTCCATCATAGTTAGTGGAATTCACTATTTTTCCTTGTAGCTAGATGGATTTGTATATTTGATTGATTTGTATAGGTTTTTTAACTTGGTTACAAAGAAAATCCACTACCGCCCCTTTATCACCACATCCACTATCAATAGGTCATTCCAACCATTTTCTTGATAATGTGTTCTTATAACTTCACTAGATACCTTCACACTTGACATGCACTTCTCTAACATCTAATTACATGAGAGTGATGTGATATGATCTTAAAATTAACTAGATAAAAGTGATTACCTAAAAACCAAATCATTTACATCACCAAAATAAGATAATTTTATTTAACTTGAGTACACCTATTGGAAGAAGATCCTACCCAAGTTAATTCCACTCCTAACATTATGTGCCATCATTATTCACCATTGTAATTTGTTATCTGCATCTTCATGTCATTAGCCAATAAGAGTCATTTGTGTGATTTTCTCATTATGTTCTCAAGAGT
Source organism: Sequoia sempervirens (assembly GCA_007258455.2). Lineage (NCBI taxonomy): Eukaryota > Viridiplantae > Streptophyta > Pinopsida > Cupressales > Cupressaceae > Sequoia > Sequoia sempervirens. The sequence goes on along the minus strand of VDFB02089283.1, from coordinate 8,195 downwards.
TCTAGGAGAATAGCTAGCTTAAGATAATTTTTATGTTTAATGTATCTCTAGGGTTATAAACCTAGTGATTAAGGATAAAGTGATATTAGAGCTCCATTTTTTTGGTTGTGTCATATTCAATGAGTGTACAAATGATTGGATACAATCCACCCTTTGTTACATTTAATAAGATCTTGGAAATGGATGCAATATACCCTTATAATGAAGAATTAATAACACTATATTTATCCTAAAAAACCCTCTTAAGAGAGAAAAGACAGACTGTGGCAGTGGAAAAAATAGATTGCGGCAGTTTTAATTTCCTACTAACTATATTATGTAGAAAATTGTAATATTCAATGAGATGTTCAAATGATTGGATACAATATACCCCTTGTTCCATTCAATAAGACCTTGGATATGGATGTAATCTACCCCTTCCTCCATTAGTTGGTTATTTGTGTTTGTTACTTACAAACCAATGCAACCTCCAATTTATAGATTCCCATGTGCTGCAAGGTTCTCATAGGCCCAAGAAGAAATTCCTATGCATGTTCCTTTTCATATGCATGCTTATTTACCTAAGACTATCATAGGTCTGCCCCTACTATCTTCTTGTTCAATAATGCCTTCGTTAACCTTCTTCATAGTGGTTGTCCTCAACATTATGTTCACTGTCCTTTGTAATGTTCTCTAAGTTCATTGCATTGTTTGAAGCCTCCTTCATTTCATGGTTGTTGTTTGTATCCTATTCTCATTATGACCATGTGGTTGGATTCTTGATTGCATAACCTTCATATTTATATTACTATTCTATCATGGATGGCTGTAATTTTACTACTAACCTCTCAAACTTGTTGTCCCTTCTTGGAAAGGTTTCTCCTTAAACTATATTGCAGTCATAAGGCTATATAATCTACCTAAGCTCAAACTTGTTGTTGTCCCTTCTCTTGTTGTGAATGCCTCTATCTTTCATTGAGATCCAAACCCTACTCAAACACCTTGAGGTGAATCTATTGAAATGGTGCTATGCCTTGTGATGGTTGCTATCATGCTTTGAATCTATCCTTTATCTTTTGGGTTCATTGTATACATGGTGGATTTTTATGACTGTCATAAAGAATTATGACTGTCCTTTATTACATGCTATCCTTTCATGGTTATGAATAAATTTTCTACTTCTTTCTCTCAAATACTTCCAAACTATCTATGTTACTTTCATTTTTAGACTTGGTATTTGCTTAGGGTTTTCAAACTTGTCACTTCAAAATAGACTTGTTATTTGAGAGAGTATTATTTCTGCCCTTAGTATCAATAGCACATGACTATCCTCCTTTGTGAAACTCATTTATGACTGTGATTATCTATTGGAAAACTGATATATGAATGTCGTCTTCAATTTTATACATGTCCTGTACTTATAACCTTTTATCTCTATGGATTAAAATATTTAATTTTTCTTTATGACACATTTAATGTTCTTCATGGCTGTCAAACATATCACTATCCATTTGTGGCTGCAAAACCATCATCTTTGATTGTGAAAAATGGATTTTGTCTTCATTTTTGCATTATGAAGCCATTTCCTCTTAAATTGTTCTAATGATCTCTTGGTTCTTCATTTTTGTGTTATGAACCCACTTCCCTTTAAACTTGTACACTACCCTTCATCTTGTGGGTTTATGCCTTTAACATGAGATGCAAGAGTTTATGGTGAAATCCTCAAACACCCTAGGATCGCTTGCAAGATAAAATAACTTCCACAAGAGAGAAATGGTAGAAATATCATGCTATGATTAAGGATGCAAGAATGCCAAACCGAATATGGAAATGTACATATGATGCCTTGATTATATATGAAAGGTGAGGAATAGGATTAGATAGGATCATGACAAGTGTCTTAATCCTATCACATGAGACATATAAGTCATAACAAGCTAGGATAAGATAAGTTCTAAAAAGGACAACTCATCTTTCTAGAAGGAATCTTAGAGCCTACGTAAAATTAACATGTGAATATGTCCCCTATATCCCTAGTGAATGAATTAACTAGGTACAAGACATTTATTCACACCAACACCCCCCTTAAGTGCAACTTAGGAGAGAATATTATTATGCAAATGACTCAAAGAAGTAATGATAGGTCTCGGCTATGAGGCCATGTTAGGTACCCATATACAAATGTGAATGAAATCTCTCACAAATAGATAAAAGGATAAAACCGAGTGGGACAAAACTCCTCCCTAAAAGAGAGATAAATACTGTAATGATATCCATCACAAATCCAATCAATCTCCATCCACACAAAGGATGAATAGAGAAATAATACAACCCCCCATAATGAGATAACTTATTGTAAAGAAGCATTGTAAGCACACTTGTGGAGTAACATTGTAATCCTCGATCTAGCAAGCAAGGAAAAATACTTGTGTATGCTAGAAACCATATTAAAGTCACTCAAGGACTTAGGTTAGAATCATGATAAGGAATAGTAGGCCTGATGCCAAGGAAAAATAGAAAACAAAAAAATTGGCACACTTGGAAGGGTGATCCCACAATACTGGTTTACAATTTTTGACCAAACTGGACACTAAAATAATTTTTTCAAACTAAATCATCACTTTCGGGTACCTATAGCGGCTAAATCGTGAGGAATTTGAAGATGATGTAAACTAGTGATTTGTGACATTTTGTCTGTAGATTCTAAATATATTTTTTTCAAAATTTTTGGGATCATATTGCACTTCTTTTTCCATCTCCTTCAAAAACTAGTTTTTTTCAGAAAATAACATTTTTTGAGTGCTCGCATTGCTTTCCACATAAATTTTTTCCATGAAGGATTAATTCCTAATTCTTAATTCCAGATTTGTAAGCTCTAATATCTGGTGCTTTAATTGGTTGGTTGTTTTTATTTAGAATATTTTCTTTTAATCAAGTTTCAAAAGTCAAACTGATTACAACAGATTCCAGGCACTTGCGGCCGGACCGTCTTTAGTAGCTTTTTGTGCTTCGAGAACTAAGTTTCTTTTGTTGGATCGGGACTTAATATCTAGTGCACTCATATTTTTTAAATTTTTGAAGCCGTCATTATTTTTCCATGTACCGAAAACAAAGGAAGCTTACTTGATTTTACGATTGAAAAATTTGCATGTTTTTGGCTCGAACTAAAAAAAGAAATATAATAAAACAAAACATGTTAAATTTATAGTCATTGGATGGCTCATTTTGAGGACTACCTGATTCTAGTTAGGTTTGTGAAGTCTTTCTCAGTACATATCCTCAACCCAAACTTTGAGAGGGGCAAGTTCCTATCTTTTGGTGCGAGGAGAAAGGTGGGAAAAGGGGTTTAGAAACAGGGCAGGGGTGGTTCGGCCACTCACACTTGGGGGTTCAAGCAAACCAAAGATTTAGACGGAACCCTCATAAGAAAACTCCACCAAAAAAGGGTTTTATTGTGTTTTTTGGAAAGATGGTGGGAACTTGCATTGAATGGGTTTGCTCAAACCCAGGTTCTAGCGAACCCTCTTTTGGTTCGTTCGAACCTATTAGTTCACTCGAACCCCAAAATATTTTTTTTTGGCATGGGGTCATTTATTTTCAAATTTTCCTTCCTCACTCCAATTGTAAATCACTTTTGTGGGTTCACCCAGAATCTATGAAGCAATAGTCGATTGGGAAATGATCTGGAACTAAAATGAGGAGCAGAGAAAATACAAACCTAATGCATGCAAAAAAAGAAATAGTGCATGCGCTGATGAATGCTCAAATCTGTCTCCACGAATAAAAATGACCTTAGATCAATTTTTCAATGCGCTTGAGATCATGAAAAATCGCCCAGGGGCAAGAGTTGTGATTTTAAAAGCAATAGATAGATTTAGCCTAAATGGTTTTCTAACAAAGAGTTTTCACTTCTGGTTTGATTTCTGAAGAATCATTTCGATTTATGAATAGACGATAAATAAAACCAAAAATATTTTAATTGCGAAAAGAACCGACAACAAAACAATTTGGTCGAAAGAAGATGAAAAAGGCCGAATTTAACAACTAGAAAAATAGGTAATGGCGAGCTTTTTGGAAAGGGAAAAGGAAGAGAACCATTTTCGTCATTCAAAGTATACAAATAAATATTAATGGTGCAACGCAAAGAATCCAGCAAAAGCAATTTTTCTGAAATTGAAGCCAGTTTTAAAATACATCGATGCTCGAATTAACAAATTATCAGGCATTTCTTTGCCGAAAGGTTGAGTCCTTAGATCTAAGAAGAAGTCTATAGCACTAAAACTTTGATACCATGTAGGATTTTATGGTGAACTCCTAAAACACCCTAGGATCACCTGTAAGACAAAATAAATTCCACAAAGGAGAAATGGAAAAAATATCTTTCTATGATTAACGATGCAAGAATACCAAAATAAATATGGTAATGTACATATGATGCCTTCCTTATATAGACAAGGCGAGGAATAGGAGTAGATGAGGTCATGAAAAGTGTCTTAATACTATCACATGAGACAACTAAGTCACAAAAACCTAGGATAAGATAAGTTCTAGAAAAGACAACTCATCCTTCTAAAAGAAATCTTAGAGCCTAAGTAAACTTAATATGTGAATATGTCCCCTAAGTCCCTAGTGAGTGAATTAACTAGGTACAAGAAATTTATTCACACTAACATGAGAAATGGATGTCCTCTTCTTTCCTAGGTTTGAAACTTTCCTTCAATTTGAGGAATCACTGCCCCTTTATGCATAAAACCTTCATTTGAAAGGGTTTCCCATATTATGAGTATTAAGATTGTCATGTGGAACTTTTCTCAACTACCCCCCTTGCAAAGTGATTTCCATGAAAACCTTAATATAAGACCATTGTAATGGTTGTCCATCAAATTCTCATTCAAATATTATTTCTCCATGAGAAACTTTGAATCTACCTTTTTGATTGGATTTCCATATTACACATTTTATCCCTGTTGTCCTTTTTGATTCATGGCTATCATACCTTTCATATTTGATCTTGCAATCCTCTTTTAAGCCAAGGTCTTCATTACTCCATCCTTTGCAAAGTGGTTGTCTCAAATCTCATTGCTTCACTCTTGCATGACATGTATTTAGGACTGCCTTCTTTTGACTTATTCATGCTTATGGTCTTGTGCATGATGGTTGTTGCCTTTTATTTTTATACCAACCTTAGACCATTGATCTCTTTCTCAGTCATTAAAGTTGTCACTAGGGTTTCAAAACCTTTTCAAAACTTTGGTGAACTCAAAAAATCTTCAATAATGTTTTGATTGTGGTTTACTTGCAACCTACCTTAGATGAGCTACATTAAGGTAGTATGGTTGTATGTTGAGCTCAAAACTTGAGGGAGCCCCATTTTTCTCCACACACAACCAACTTTGAGCAATTTTTTTTCATTATTATTATTTGTAAACAACTAAGGGTGTAGGTTAGGGTTTTGACACATTTTTGAATTTCCTTTGTGATTTTCCCCTCTTGAACTTGCTCATAAAAACTAATAAAAAAATATTAAAAATAAAACTGATGTGTATGTGTTCAAGAGTGTTGAATGAAAGATTAAATGCAAAAAATAAGTTATTTTTAGTGCACTTGTTAATGGACTCCATATCTTCACTTTTGTATGGCTAGGCGTGCTTGGAAAGGCTCATAATCTGCTACAAATCCTTGTTTTTTGCTCTTCATGGTGAAAAATCACTTGAAACCTCCTCAAAATCCATGCAAGCTACTCCCAACTCTAGTTCTAGTAGTAAAAACAAGCCCTAGCTTCTTTTCATGTGATGTTTTTTCATTTTCCTCTATTTTCAGTGCCCAACAAGGAGTCTTCTATTTTCTTTTTTTCATGAAACTTAAGCTTTTCTCTTATTCTTCTTTTTAACATGAGTTTTCCTTTTTCCATTTTATTTTAATTTATTAAATCTCTTTGTATTTGGTGTGGGAACTTTAGTTTGTCTTATTAAAATGGCATGGAAATTTTATATTGAGGAAAAATGTTAAGTTTTAAATAAAAACCTTAACAAGACTTTATAATGGAAACAACAATATCACTCTATTTGATTTTCAATTAAAACCAAAATATTATTTAAATGAGTTATTTAAATGATATTAATGACTTTAAATTTATTTTGTTGGACTAAAAAAACTAAGACCTGGAAGAAAATATTTAAATGAGATATTTAAATAATGTCAAAGATAAAAAATGGACTACAATAATCATAATATAAATTTAAAATTAACATCTAAATCAATACAATAAGTTCTATAAGTAGGATGATCAAGTGTTCTAATATAATATATTAGAAAAGGTGCCACCTCATTCACATTTGGAGCACACTAAAAAGTTAAAATAAGATCAAGACATAAATTAATATATTTAATTAGTCATAAAATTGTATACATACAATAAAAAAGTTAGACTTGTAGAAAAATTATACTGCCAAGTCTGTCAAATTTAATGGCCAAAAGAGTACCATGCTAAACATCTCTAAGTTCCTCCTCTCTAATAAACTATTATCCCACTTAAATATATGTAGATTAGTACTAATGTTTGTTATATTAATTATAATAAAATGTACTATGAAATAAATTTAAGTTTTACTTGTACGTAGGATTGACCTTGCACATATTCTCTAACCCCTAATGGCTCTTTTTATGTTCTTGCCTTCAATTCCTCCTCACATGTTTCATACCATGCTAGGTCATATACTCTAGGTGTCATATGATGGATATCGTATTATGTGTTTAGGGGTGGCTCACTAGTCTCTTCAAGAGTAACGAAACACAAATAATTTTACATAGTCCAACAATGAGGAATACAAATATGTGTAGATGAGAAGGGTCCACCAACATAAATTGATCAAATATGAGTATTATTCTCATGTGGATGTGCAAATTAAGAAGTCCGTGTTATCAAATGGCTAGTCAAAGAGTGTATGACATGGTGGCTATGAATTGTTGTATCTGTAACAATGTTTGGGTGTGTTATTGGAAGTGGAGAAGGAATAGGAGGGGGAATAAATAGACCTTACACTATTTACATTTCCCCAGGTCTCCCTTGAGGCATTCCTCTACCTACTCCTTACGAATATCTAAAGTAAAAAAGGTTCATATGATGACCTAAAACAAACTTTACACATAGTTTGTAGATGAAATATAGAGGGACATCAAGATTGTTGTTGGGTGATTTATCAAGAAACATCCACCAATGATCCAAAAAAGTTCTATTCATACTCTCAAGTGAGCAGCATTTGATGAAAAAATAGGTTATAGGTAATCTAGTTTTAGGATTCACAAAATGTATTGCTAATTAGGCTTTGATTATGTATGTAAAGGCATGAATTTGCACCCCTTGCAAATTCCACATTTATGTACCTCCTACATTAGAAAATTGAATCCTATAATGCAATTCCATGTCCTTCATTCACTTCCCATCCACTTGGTAGTTATTTTTTGTGTTGATGGAGGATATTCTATCGAGGACACTAGCATGGCACACAGACGTTTGTGCAGCATGCTGTCGTCCTAACAAGATTCTCGCCTCTGGAATTTGCAAAGGTGTTATAATTCTCTATTGGTGAAAATGAGTAACGTCTCTACTCCCTTGACCGACCTCGAATGACTCCTTTGTCTCCAATTTCATCTTTAAATTCCTATCTCATTCATTCAACTCATCTTCTTGGAATTCTACTTGATCATTCTCACTTCTACACACTTCATTCACACCATTCTCACCTCCATTGAAGTTGAAAGTTGGTGTTTTTCCAACTCAAGCTCCTTGTTGTTACGAAAATGTTGGCATTTGCAAGCTTGCAAGCTCACTCCTCCCATTTTCCTTGAGTGCATGTGGTTGAATGTGATATTATTCCATCTTCCATTTACTTAGCATTATCATATTATTTTAGTAGCATATTGTTGTTTAGCATAGTGCTTAGTACTTTCATCTCAATATCTTTCTTTATCAAATTTCTTCTATCGTTGCTATACTAGCTATCCGTGGAGGTGGAAACACCAAATCACGAGATTAACTACGACAATCCTCTATACATAGCCCCAACATTTCTCCATCTTGTGTGTGTAGGTTGCTTGTCGAGTGAAGACTTTGAAGATATCAACTCATGGGTAGGAAGGTGCACTTTCCTCACCCTCTTTCATCATTTTGTAGTTAGACTCAATCTTAGTGTTTTCTCAATATTATGTTAATTATC
>VDFB02089282.1:24578-132622 GCA_007258455.2 Sequoia sempervirens | reverse complement strand
GAGACATATTTTGAGACTCATGTCATCCTTCGGTACACCATTCATCATGGATCTTGGGTTTTCTAACTCTCTTTCTAATAGTGTTGATAATCAACCCCCAATGGATCATAGTATGCATACCTCATTTCCCATGACTTCCTTACAATAAACCAATGTGCATGATGTTAACAACACTATCCCTACCATGACTAGTTGTACTCAAGCTTTGGGGTATACCCAAAGCCAATGTGGAACCTCAATTCCTCCTTCTATATACCCATTTCCATTCCTACATAAACTAGTACTCAAGTTACAACAACCATTCATCCTTCTAGCAATGTCAACACTTCCTTAGGTATTTCCATAGGGAATCCTTCTAGCTTTGTGCATTCAAATACTATATCTCCTCAACCATCTTCCCTCACAAATTTAAAATTCACTTTCCCTCTACATACATACACCAATCCACCTTACAATAATAACAATGATGCCATCCTTCACACACTTTTTCAAAACATCTTAGCCCTTCAACAAAAAATTGCAACCCAAAATCAAAACAACAATGGTCGACCTTCACAATACATCAAAGCCAACCCATTATCCCTGAATACATTGAGAACACAAATGCCACAAGGTATAGAAGTCCCTAGATTTGAGAAATATGGTGGGAAAGGAGATCATGTTAGCCATGTTTCTGCTTATACAACCCTTTGTAGTGATTTCATCTTTGAAGATAAGCTCTTGGCTAATCTATTCCCTAGATCCTTGAATGACACTACTTTAGAGTGGTTTTCTTCTTTACCAAATAATTCCATTGGTTCATTCAATGAGCTTGTTGATTCCTTTTATAACCACTTACACATTCACATGGGTCCCAAGATGACCCTAGACAATTTAGTGACATGCAAGCAAAAGGATGATGAAAAAGTTACTGATTTCATAGCGAGATATCAAATACTTTATTCACAAATAAACATTAAGATTCCTGCTACTGACCTCCAACAAATGTTTATTGCTAATTTACAAAAGAAAATATGAACCAAAATTGAGATTTTGAAATTCCCAGCCTTTACACAATTATGTACAACCCTTTGTGACTATCAGAATTCAGCTTATAGTCATGATATGAAAAATCCTCCTAGTGATCTTGAAAAGTTTGAATCTGCACCTCAAAATAGTTACCAACCTTTCAAGAAACAAAATAGGGGCTTTTTACAACTCAATTCCCATCAACCAAATCAACAAGTTGATAACCAAGTGGTTGTCATAAAGACAACAAAACATTTTTCCTTTAGGGATAGGAATAAAAACTTTACTCCTCTACCTGACACCCTTCATAATATCATGTTCCAATTCATGGAAAAGAATATGCTTTCCTTACCTCCTGTCAGAGCTCCTAATCCTAATAAACCATTACTCGCAAACTATAGACCAAATTCTTATTGCCATTATCACCAAAAAAATGGACATGATACAAAATATTGTAATCATCTTAAACATCTTGTGCAAGACCACATTGATTCTAATCATCTTCTAATTGGAGGTGTGAATGATCAAGGTAATAGGTTTGTAGCTCCTCCTAACTAAAACTTACAAATCTTTACAAATCTGATCTGTTGAAACACACTATTTCATTTATCAAAGCCAGTGAAATAGAGAATGATGTGATGAATGTTAACACAGATGATGAAATCATAAAAGATGAAAATATGGATGACGCAGTTAAAGTGGTGTCGTTTATCAAAGCTAAACCTCATAAGGGATCAACCAAAATTCCCCTTGATATTGCTTTGTCACAAATGACATAATCAAACATGCACCCGATGGTCCTATTTATATAGCTAGAAGAATCAATGAAAAGCCTACTAATGGGATATTAATTGATCTCGTCTATGTGGAGAACATGATTACTAAAGAATTCATATTTGTGCATGAACTCTATCAAGATACATATGAAAACTTGAAAGCATGGATCAAAATGCATAATGGTTTTTCTCACCCTACGATGGGCTGAATAAACCTAGCTTTTACAGTCGGACCGAAAACATTAAATGTCTCATTCATCATCATCCCATTGTTAGACCAATTTCATGTTAAGTTAGGCTATCCATGGCTTCACTCCATGAATGTCATCTTGTTGATTGCACATAAATGTTTAAATTTTCCCTATGGCAATGAAATTTTTATTGTACATCATAGTGGCTTTAATCTTGTATCTTCTTGTGGGAACTTTTCATTGGATTTCTTTTTGCCGAAGCCTATTGAACCTATTAGACCTTGTGAGGACTACTTTTTCAAAGCATATAAATTTTTTAAGGCAAAGCGAATAGAAAAATTATCCATTATAAATATGTATCAACCCATGATCGAGCCACATATCCTTGATGAACCAATGATTGAACCAAAATCCCCTCCAAATATCCAAGAGAAACCTATGACAAATCCTTCTACCATTTCCTGGGTGCTGTCATAATAGTGGTTTACAATTCCTAAGAGGAACTGATTTTAGCTGAAATCACATATTTTTAGAAAATATAATGATTTAAGACTTAAAAATTTCCATTTTAAGGATTCCAATTAAAGAGGGTTTGATCAAATAACCTTAGATCAAACCCCCTTGGATAGAACCTAGCTAGTTTTAAACCATACCTGTAAATGCGTCTCCTTTACACCTATCAAAATGCTAATAAAAAATCACTTTTGATTTAGCTTTTGGGGGATCGAATGAATTCATTTAAACTTTATTTGAAATGATTATGGTATTCCTCAAAACAACCTATCCAATGAATACAATTTGAATATGTTTTGGTTTTGTTATGTATTTATTTTTTAAGTTTTATTAAAAATAAGTTTTTCATCGAAAATGAATTTCTTTGTTCTTCACATGTGCAAAAATAGAAGATTATCAAAAACAAAAATTGAAAAATATGAGTGCACCATATATAGAAGTCCTTGATCCAACAAAATAAAATAAAATAAAATTTTGTCATATACAAAAAAAGTTACGCGTTATACGGTTGTGCTGTGTATGAATTGTAATTAGTTTGACTTTGAAACTTGATTAAGGAAAAAATATTAAATAAAAAACTATCTAACCAAGTGGAAGCACTAGATATCAGAGTTACTTAAATAATTAGAATTTTATCCTTCATGAAAAAAGAGTTATGCGTTATACGGTGTGCGTCACTTTTTAAAAATGTTGTTTTCTGAAAAAAATCAATTTTCGTGGGAGATGGAAAAAGAAGTGCAATTTTATTCCAAAAAATTTTAAAAAAATATTTTTACAATCTATAGACAAAATTTCATGACTCTATTTTGCACCATCTTCAAATTCCTCATGGTTTAGCTGCTATAGGTGCTTGATTGTGAAGATTTAGTTAAAAATAATAATTTCAGTATCCAGTTTGGCCAAAAATTGTAAACCACTATTATGGGATCACCCTCCTATAAGAGACCACAAGACAACCAAAACAATCCCATTGTGCCTCCTAAACTCAAACAAGTTTACAAAGCTAAAGAGAAAGTGGTTTAAAAACCTCCCATGGTTCCTTTTGTTCCTCCTCTATGGGAAAAAAAGAATCCTATGGTTGACAAACCCACTCCTACACAATCAAAAATTGACAATAGATTGAAACAAAATCAAAATGCTAGAGAGTGTAAGAGTAGATGTTGTGTGATTGCTCATATGTTAGAAACTCAAGAAGAAAATAGAAACATAGAATTTTAATTAAAATCCAAACTTTCTTGAAGCAATGCATGACTATTCTATACCTTTGCTGTAATGTAAAGAAGAACCTTCCAGAGACATTATCATTCAACCTCCTATTGTGATTAATTTAGATGATGACATTGATATTATAAATATTGATAAACAAGTGCATAATGATTTGAATTCATTGTTCTCCTCTTCTATGAGCTTAAATGACAATTCTCCTAAAAAGAGTGTTGAACTTGGTGATTCCCCTAGTTCAATACTTGTTGATTGTTTGGCTAGTTGTCTGCCTTCGGTATACCGATTGAGAATAGGATACCTATGAACTGCTATAGGTTGAATCACATGTGCCTTAATAGTATTTTTATTTATTTTCTTTTCATGTTTCTTTATGTTGTTTCATGTGAGTAATGTGATCCCCCATGCTATTTCATTTGATGTATCTACATTCTTCTCTATGTTGTAAACATTTTACCATTTTATTTGTCTTGTGTTTTTCTTTTGGGGATGACAGAAGGCATTGAGACATTTAGGTCTCTTCAATGTTGACCCAAAAGGATTTTTCTTTGTTTTCACCCTCTATATGTCATTCTTCTAATTCTATGAGTATATGGGGAATGATGACATTTCCAAGCTCTATAACAAGATTTTTACAAATACATACCAACCCCAAATCCATAGATCCCTTATATATTTTTTGGGGCAACCCCTCCCTCCTTTTTTGTGACGTAGCATTATTTCAAAAACATATGACTTGGCATAGAGATTTTCGAGTAAAGTTCTCATGTCTTAGGAGTAAACATTTTCTACTTTAAAGAAATTTCTCACAGCAATGGTGTTAGCAACTGCTTTAAAGTAGGGGCATACATAGATAATATCTTTTGACATTTTCCATATTTCATGGTGTGATTTTCTTTTTTCATGCGATGCATCGTTTCTTGGTGGTTTCATTGGGTTTGATGTCCTCCAAGAGTGATATTTCTTAGCATACGATTTTCCTCTTAGTAGTGATGTGACACACTTCATTCCCTAAGTTGTGAAACTTTTACTCTTGACGTGTCCCCTCTTGGATACATTAGGCATGATGATCCCTAAGAAGAAGATTATACATGAACGCAAAAATATCCCCTTGAACAAAAACATATATAATGTTCATAAGTGTTTGGCATAAAACAACTTGCTAACCTTGTGAAGCTCGAACTCTAATTCAAGGGCACCTAGCATAACACACCTTGCTTGCCTATGGAGCCTTTTTGAAGTTGTTGGGAGGATAACTTTGATATCATATGGGGCCTAATAGGATTCTCTCATTTTTCACCCTTTATTGGAAGAGTCACCTAGTGGACAACCTAAAGTCTGCTATCTCAGAGTGAGCGCAAATTGATAGCTTAGATGTGTTCCACATCATGTTGGAAAATCTAGACTTGATTTTCTTGACCTGTCTTTGATGTTGTATGATTTTGTATATTTGTCATTTTTGCATACATAAGTGTCTTGAATGTCTAATTTAGTGTGAGTTTGACATGGGGTCATAATCTCACTAAAGTGGGGAACTCAGATTCATGTCTCCTCGATACTCTGATAAGACTATTTTGGCATTATGTTCCATCAGCAGGGGTTAATCATTTTGGTGGGACTTTGTCTTGAGTCTCGTCAATGGCTTGATGGAGCATATAAAGGATCCTATAAGAGGGACTTCATGATATTGAAGGGGCCTTGGGTTAAGTCCCTTCAACAGGTTGATAAGCCGATTGATGTAGGTACCATGGCAATATAACTTGATCTATGATTGTGGTAAGTTTGATCCAACAGTCTCCGCTAACCCTGTGCCTCTTGTGGTGGGTCTCAAGTGACTCCCACAGGGTGTGCAGGATTGACTGATCAATGTATGAGTGTCTTGGTGGACCCTAACCATGGAAAGTGGTATATGAAGGAGAAGTTGAATTGATAGAACTTGGAAAGTGATGGTTAGTTGTTGAATATTATCAGATTGAATGACGATTGAGTCAATAGGTTTGAACTATATTGTAATTGTTTTTCTATGGAAGTTGAACCAAACCGTTTCCTTTTGGTTGAGAATGAATTTTATAAAACATTGAATATTCTACAAAGTTAGTGAGAGAGGCAAGCACAAAGTAGGGTTATGCTATCAGATTCTCTCTAGAATGGAACAAGATGTAAATCTCCTATAAAGGATTAGAGCTTGTAATTGTATTTCTAATTGTACTTTTGTTGTTGAATAATACAATGGCATTCTGGGATTTTGGAGTGTGGGTTTTTTTACCCGAAATGGTTTTCCCCATGTAAATCTTGTGTGTTCATGTTGTCTATTTCATATTTCATGGTAGTTGGTTTTGTTTGTTGAATCTATTAATGGTGTTGTTGGAACTGGTTTAATTAGCATTAACTTTTCTCTATGGTTCAATGTGGGAAATGAACTATGTTTGATTCCAATTTATGGCATAATAATACATGTCTTTGAGGTGATCTAAGAAAATAAAGTCTACCAAAGGCACTAATGCTCTTGGATGTTTCTTTTTGAGATGACCAAAGTTTCCCAACAGTTATACCCAAAACTTTTTGTTGCTTTGTTTTAGATTCTTTCCTTCTCATTATCCCAAAAAAGTATTTTGTTCACCACTCTTAAGTTTTGTTCCTTTCTTCAAAATATTTTTCAATAGCCTACATTTAATAGATTTTTCAATAGCTACTATCATATTCCTTTGTCAATTATTAATCATAGTGTGCTCTAACCTTTGAAACTACAACGTTTTGTTAGACATGGTTAATCTTCTAATATTACAGGTAACCAAACTATTTGATCCCATGGTGGCTTAGAGTTCCCAGTGTTAGATGTTGGTCATGAGATGGCAATTCAAACCTCTATCATGCTCCACAATGTCCCCCTTGTCATGGTCAATAGCTTGAGATTCTCGATAATTTGAACTTTACCCATAATTACTCAGGGGTCCCAGTGTATGTGTTTTATAGTTACTTTGTACTATCTAAGCTGGCTAATATTGTATGCTTATTATTTGGAGGCTTGGACTATATTACAAGTATAAATAGTTTTAATCAACATTGTTATCTCAATCGTTGATCAGTATTTGCTCCATAGGTTTCTACAAAATCATCCAACCAATTTGGTGAATTGGTTGCAAATTCTAGCACCAAGGAACTACTACACTAGATGCAAAAAAGCCAAACACTAAAAGTGAATCAAACAATAGAAAAAAAAAAAATTTAATTGACATTAAAATTAGAGCCTAGCCTAGGTCTCTTACAGGTGTATCAATGTAAGATCTTCCATAGTATCAACATACAAAGAACTTCCATCTATAATTATGGGGAAATAGTTTAGGGTTTTCATGTCTAGTTACAACTCTACTCTTTAGCTATTTGATTGAACCTAATTTCAAGCTCACTATTTTCAATCCTAGCTACCTTTATGGAGAATTATATATTGAGTAATATTCTTTCTTTCTTTTGAACCCTAGCAATTTGTATATATAATTACCCATCCTCCATGGATGCAAGCTTTACCAGCACTTTAATGGTTGTACATTTTCCTATGTATCAAGTTTTATGCATAAAACACAAAAACTTTGACATTTTCAAAAAGAACAAACAAATCAACTATTTATTCAGTGCTCTAAGATAAAAAAGAAACATGGAACATAGGAAAAACACGAAACAAAGAAGACTCTAGATTTGAGCTCTGATTAATACAAGCTCATAGCATTAAATTTATAAGCAAATACATAATAAATGTTATAGAGACCATAGCAGAGTGTTAATTGCATAATTAATGAGGATAGGTAAGATTGAGCAATGGTGAGTAAAACATGGGTGATTGAGAATGGTGCTTGGTCGACTATGAGCACAAAAGTCAGTTGGTCTATGCAGACACACTTTGAATATAATTAATTTGCCTTTCAACATACCCTCATAAATTAATTATGCTAGCTACTCTAAATATCCCCCCATAATCTAGAAAATATGGGTCTTGTCCTAAAGCCTTGTTAGGTACCCATTTACAATCAATTATATTCACTAATATGAAAATAGGAATTCACAATGATCAAATTCTATCTTTGCAAATTATTTTGTCAACTTGCTTATGCACTTGTTGTGATTCTATCAACACTCAAATCCTTTTCTTGCATGATAGCTTCAAACCAATTATCTCTTGTGATCTTTAGATCTTCTATCAACAATGACACCTTCCTTTGGGAAAAGTCACATGTGTCTTCACTCTTTAACATTTTTTTCATCAATGCTTCAACATCTAGAATCTTCTAGTGTAGAGATTCAACCTAGGAAATCCCATTTTTCTATTGGGATGCTCTAGCCACTAGCTCTAGCTCACTTGGTCACCAATCCATTGTAGGTTCAGGTGTGATACACATTATTTACTCCACACCTCCCTTTGAACAACACCACAAATGACCACCTACTTCACATGGATTCATCTTCAAATTCACCTTTGCATGGAAATGGCTATAGATCCATTGAGTTCTATGAACTTCTCTTCAAATTGACTACCTACTTCACACAAATTCATCTCTGAAATTCTCTTCAAATTGACCACCTACTTCACACAAATTCATCTTCAAATTCACCTTTGCACAACAACTTCCATAGATCTATTGAGTTTTATGAACTTCACTCCTTTAATTGTGGAAAATTGACATTCAGTCCTTTAATTTTTTTAGTCAAAACTAGGTCTCTACTTCTGTAATCTTCTTCTTTGATTATATCTCCAACCTTGTTTCATTTGTAGGATTGGAGGGATATGACAAGAACAATATAAATGAATATGGCAGATAGAATGATAACAAACAAATTGAGCATTTAACAAAATTTATCTAAGCATCATAGAATTTATCTAATGACTAATCATGATTACAAGGTAGATGCATAACTCTACAAAGTTCTAATATCTGCGATCAGATTACTATCTGATAATCTTTACAACTCTAAGAAATTGTATTTATAGTTGTAGAATGGCGGTTCACTTCTGTAGTTGGTGCTTAAGGAAGTGAATATGATATAAGGATAAGAAAAAAATATCCTACATGGAAGATTAAAAGGAAAAAATAAATGAGTAATGGAAAGTACTAACTAATGAGTATTGTTTGAAGGAAATAGATTACCAAGAAATAGAGAAGCCGAACCAAGCACTAGCAAAATGCAAAGGAGACACAAGAATTTGATAAGGGGAAAAAACAAGAAAAAACCCCAATATTATGAATGGAGGTAAAATTCCTAAGAATAATATATATATATATATATATAGAGAGAGAGAGAGAGAGAGAGAGAGAACTTAAGCCTTAAGCTTTCATCCTTGAATATGAAGAATAAGAGGAGAGGCACCTCAATAAATAGAGGTGAGAAGAGGAGTTAGAATGTAACTCCCAACTCAATGAATGCCACCATTCATCTATGTGTGCAATGTGTCAAGAACCTCTTAAGGAGGTGGCTACAAATATTATTTAATAAAGGAATTAAAAATAAACTGAGTCATCCTCACACATGTGTGAGAAGATAAAAAGATAAAAGACTTCTAGGGATTCCTTTGGAATATTCCTACAAGTTAATAAATAATTACAATTAAAGAATAACCTTTACCAAGTAAAGATTATTCTTCTAATATCCCCCCTTAAGCTTTACTTGGGGAGGTTACATCAAACCCTTCAATGGGTCGTAATCCAAGATTTTTACAATGAAAGAGAAATTTATCTTCACAAAGAGCTTTCGTGAGAATATTTTCCACTTGGTCTTCACCTTTACAATAAAAAAGATATTTTTGCTTGTCTTCAATTTTCTCTCTAATGAAGTGATGTTGAAGAGAAATTTGCTTGGTCCTTGCATGAAAAATTGGATTCTTTTCCAAAGCAATAGTACTTTGATCATCACAATATAAAGGAGTAGGATCCTTGTGAGGTAGACCCAAATCATCATGTAATCTTCTTAACCATAGTGCTTCTTTGGATTAATTTGTACAACCTTTATATTCTACTTCTAGTAAGAAACAACAATATAACCCTTTAAAGAAAAATCACAATTTGCATCATAAAAAAGACCAAGATTAAGAGTACCTTTAGGGTATGTGCAGGATCATCATGGAAAAAACATGCCCTTAAGTGTCAAAAAAATCAGAGTTAGGAAACTTGACATAAAAATTTGAATAAGTTATCTATATTATTTCAAAAATATGTGAGAATAGAATCTATAGAAAATTGAATGTAGTTTCTAAACTACTAGGTTTATTTTATTTTATTTTTAATCTATTTGGTGAAAATTTGAAATTTCAGGCAACAAGACTTAAATTTCAAGGAAAAAATAAGAAGTAGGTGTTTGTCTAACCACCCTAACCACATAAAAATGGAAATATTTTTTATAATATTTTAGATATAAGTAGAGGACTCATGTCCACATGTCATGCATATTTTTTTGTAATTTTTTTCCAAGTAAATAATTAATTATGAATTTTTTATTACAACTTTTAAAAAATATAAAAACTCATATGTCTAACCACCTTAACTTGGTCAAAACTTCATGAAATTTATTTTTTCTTTTTTTATTCCTATAGTATGCAAAGCATAGAATGTGATGCATGTTTTGGATTCAAAAAATGTGATACTGTTTGAAAGCTATCGATGTTTTTGAATCAACCTATCAATTAGGACTTTAGTCATAATTCAAATAGAAAATGAATAATAATTATTTATTAAATTCAAAGTAAAGCATAATTTATATTGGTAGAAATTTGAGAATCTCCTTTAAAAACCCTTTTCATTTCATCAATTTTGGGTAAAAAAAAAGTCGTCAGCCACATACCTTACAAATACCCATCATATTGCCACTTTTTGGCCCATCATAATCTTACACGTCCCCTTTAACATATCTTAAAACTCTTTTTGCAACTTTAAAATGAGTTTGTTGTGGTTTAGACATAAATCTAGAAACCAATCCAGCACTATAATAAATATTAGGTATAGTAAGAGTTAGATAATTTAAACTTCCTACTAATTTCTTATATAAAGTAGGATCAACAAAAGGAGTTTCCATATCAACCATTAATTTAGTTCCTAGTTTATAAGGAGTAGAAACACACTTTGCATCATTCATTTTAAATATATCTAAGAGATCTTGAGCATATTTTTGTTGAGAAAGAAAAATACCTTTAGGTGTTTTCCAAATTTGCATACCCAAAAAATAATGCAATAGGGCTAAATTAGTCATTTGAAATTGTTGATTGAGTTGAAACTTAACATCACTAATCAAATTGTTAGAACTAGAAGTGACAATTAAATCATCAACATATAAAATGAGAATCACAATATCATTTTGACTATGCTTAATATATAAAATTGGATCATTTTTGTATTTCTAATGAAACCTTGAGATAGAAAGAAAGTATTAATTTTGGAATACCATTCTCTTAGAGATTGTTTTAAACCATAAATTTATTTCTTCAATTTGCAATCAAGATGTTCATTTCTTTCCCTAATGAAACCCAAAGGTTGAGACATATAAATTTCTTCATGTAAATCACGATTTAAAAATGCATTTTAACATCCATTTAATGAATAGGCCAATGCAAATGCGAAGCTAAAGCAAGAACTAATTTAATAGTTGACATTTTAGCTACTAGAGAAAATGTTTCATTATAATCTAAGCCTTCAACTTGAGAGAAGCCCCTAGCAACTAATCTAGCTTTAAACTTGCTAACTTTATTATTTGCATTAACTTTAGTTTATGTTGAAAATGAAGGTAATATTGTAGCTTAAAACTTGTAAAACTATGAGACTGTAGATCCAATTAAGTGTTCTTTGTCACAATTCTTTGTGTATGATTAATCTGTTTAGATCAATTTTACTAATTGTAGAAAGAGATAGAAGATTGTAGAAGAATGAGACAAGAAGATAGAAGTGACACAACATATACATGGAGAAACCCTTTTGGGAAAAAACTCCACCATAATCAATAGTTCTTGTATTATTTAACCTTAGAACAAGATTACAATAATACTATATCAATCCTTAATTGATATGCTTCCTTGCCTTCAACAATCCTTCTTCACAACCTGCAATAAACTCTCTTAGAACTCTCATACACTTGTTGCAATTAATAGAAAAAATATGAGCATGTAAACTCATAAGAGTTGTACAATTAAGAGCATAAAGATCCTCACAAAAATATATGCCTAGATTGGGCAAGTAGAGTTCCACAATGTAATTTGAAGTCAAACCAATGTCTTCCTCAATTTAGGCACCCCAAATTGAATACTTAACTGAACTTTGGTCAAGAAAATATCTTGAAAACCTCACCTCAAAGTTGGCACCCAAGAATGGGCCCACTTGATTGAGCCTTGTAAATATCTTCTCATCCAAAAAGATGTTAACTGAAAGATGCCAACTTGGGTGCCCAAGGTGGTCCCAAGTCAATCTTAGTTAAATGAAACATATCTCTCCACCAATTCATACAACATTATGCATGATTGATCATCCCCACTTAACTGAAAGTATCCATCTATTATCTATCATGCAACTCAAGTCATTAGTCATGCAACTCAAGTCAACTCCAGTCAACTAGCATTCAACTCAAAATAACTACATGCAACTGAAGATAACTAGACCATAACTGAACTAAACTGAACTGAGCTTTAAACTGATATTGAACTAATAGTGCCACTCCACTCATGTAAATATCAATCCCTAATTGGTAGGATCAAAACATGCATTACTAAAGTGTTATCAATCCTCCAAACAATTAACTAAAGTAAGGTGGTTTCCACCTTCCATGTGGGCACCCCATGTGCTCCTATCTTCTAGGAGCTCATCTTGGACATCCCCACATGTTCCTATAATTTAGGAATAATCACAAATTTCAATTTACATGCTCATTTCATTTGAATTTAATCTCTTTCTAATCCTAGTGTTGGGGAACACTTTCCAAGGACTTAGGAGATACATGAAATATGTTTAGGATTGCACTTAAATGGCATCCTATTCCCAACATTCTCCCACTTGACATTATACATTGAAATTATTCTAAACAAGGAATCATTATTATAAATCAAGTATAGGACTCAAGGCCAATGGCCTTCCTACACCAAGAGAACTTATCTATAGGAACTAGTTTCATAAGATAATTTGCAACATTGATCAAAGTGTCAACTTTCTCAATCAATAACTACCCACTTTCAACCATTCCTTGCATAAAGTGATACTGAAGATCAAAATGCTTAGTATGAGCATGATATATAGGATTTTTGGCTAAACAAATAGTGCTTTGACTATCACATTCAAGTCTAATTTTCATAATCAATGAAACCCTGAATCAACAAAACCTTGTAGTCCATTGATCTATGCATAAGATCAATATCATTAGAACCATGATAAACCAAACAATAATTAGAAGTACCTCTTAAATATCTAAACACCCTCTTAACATAACTCCAATTTTCTTTAACAGGGTTAGACATACACCTACTTAGAACTCCCACTTCTTGGGCTATATCTAGTCTTGTACATACCATTGCATACATCAAACTACCAACTGCACTAGCATATGGAATTTCAGATATTTCCTCATGATCAAAATTATATTTAGGACCCATGTCTAAACTTAACTTCATGCCAACTGGTAAAGGAATATTAGTTGGTTTACTATCATGCATGTTAAACCGTTTCAAAATAGTATCAACATAGTTGCTTTGAATTAAGCAAAAATTTATGTTACCTCTATCTCTGTTGATCTCCATACCAAGGATATATTTTGCAGCCCCTAGATCTTTCATCTCAAATGTGCTAGAGGGTTGTGCTTTCAATTATTTGATCATTACCTTGTTGTTACCAATAAAAAACATGTCATCAACATACAAGATAATAATTAAAAGTTAGTCATCAATAAATTTTATGTAAACACAATGATCTTCCTCACTCCTAACATAACCAATTTTCAATACAAAAGCATCAAAATTTTGGTACCACATTCTAGGTGACTATTTCAATCCATATAAAGATCTCTTTAACCTCCAAACCAATAATTCTTTTCCTTTGAAACCAAAACCATCAGGTTGCCTCATATAAATCTCCTCATCAAGATCCCCATGTAAGAAATCAATTTTCACATCCATTTTCTCTATCTCAAATCATAAGCAACAACAATAGATAAAAAGAATCTAATAGAAGTTAATTTAGCAACAGGAGAGAAAATTTCATTAAAGTCAACTCCCTCTCTTTGGGAGTAGCCCTTGGCTACTAATCTAGCCTTGTACCTTTCAAGACTACCATATGCTCTAATTTTCTTTTTAAAGATCCATTTACAACCAATGGCCTTTCTTCCTTTGGGAAAAATATCAAGATTCCATGTGTCACAAGTATCCAAGGAAACCATTTCCTCATGCATAGTTTGTGACCAAAAATTTTTCTCATCTAAAGAAAAAGCTTCCCTATATGATCTAGGCTCATCATTAGTACTCATCAAAAGAAATATACAACAAAAATCAAGTAGGCTATACCTATCAATAGGATTTCGTTGTCTTGTGGATCTTCTCAAAGAAGGTTCTTCTTGTTCCTCAATATGTGAGCATCACGAGCATCTATCTCAAAACTCTGTGAAATATCCTCATCCAATCCATCCAATTGTTCTTCAACATGTGCATCTTCATGCTTCTCAGTATTTATCTCAAAATGAACTATTCAAGAAGTATCCTTCTCCTTTGGTTGTTCTCTTGTATAAGATCTAAATTCCCTGAAAATCACATCTCTCTAGATAAAGTATTTTTTTGGGTTAGAGAATTCAAAGCTTGTAACCTTTTACATTTTCACCATAACATATGAATATGCATTTCTGCGCTTTTGGATCCAACTTAGACCGATTTTCTTTAGGCACATGAACAAAAGCCTCACAATCAAAGATCCTTAAATGTGCAACACAGTTAGGTTTCCTACCTAACCACATTTCATAAGGGGTTTTATCTTCAATAAATGAGCTAGGAGATCTATTGATTAAATAACAAGAAGTACTTACAACCTCGGCCCAAAGGCACCGATCTAGCTTAGAACTACTTAACATACTCCTAGCTCTTTCCATTAAGGTTTGGTTCATCCTTTCTGTTACTCCATTTTATTGAGGTGTATATGGATTATTTTTCTATCTCAAAATTATGCATGCTTACAATAATCATCAAATTCCTTAGAACAATATTCACCACCATTATTTGATCTAAACACTTTTATCTTATGATCTAATTGTTTCTCAACTAAAGCCTTAATTTTTGAAAACTTATTAAACACATTAGATTTTTTATTCATAAAATAGATCCAAGTGTACCTTGAGAGATCATCAATAAATGTGACATAATATCTTGTAATTCCCACACTCTATACACTAATCAACCCAACAAAAATCTGACAACTTTACTAATTTTGCAATAATTTTTTTATTCAAAAGAGAATGACAACATAATTCACTACTTATGGCTATAGACAATGATCTCACTAAATGGAAGCAAAGGTAGAAATGATTTACTATTTTAACAATAATGCCTGCTTACTATGGGTTAACTTAACATGCATTTTACTCACTCAAGTACCTCTTGTTTTTAATGCGTCGTAATAGCCTCACTCCCAATACATGTACCTGTACGGTCTACAAAACTAGATGTGCACATAAGATCAATGAGTTATTAATACATGATCACTATAATAAGTGATTTAGTTACATAACCATACAAGACAAAATGTGGTTTGCAACATCAAAATATAATGACAAGACCCAAAATAGAACATAGAAGGACAATCCTAGGGGCCCGACCTAATTCCTCGGGGGCTTATCTTTGACGACCTTGCCTATGTATATAATTCACAAAGGAATCATAGTTCAAATTTTCACATTTCATACTGGGTTACTTACAATGAGGGTAGTTCCCCTTGGTGTCAACATATAGCTTTACTTTGACACAACATATTCCCAATAATATTTATAGACACTAAACTTAATTCCACACTCAAAATACATCATTCCCCCTATTCTATAAGGTATAACACTATAGAGAAAACCCCACTATAGGGTTCTTAAAGATAAGACGAGTAATAAAACTAATGATATGATAAAAAAATTACAATTACATAATCCACAACCTATCCAAATCAAATGCTAGATGAATTATCTAGTCTAACATTGAATAAGGAATCACCAATTAATCCTTTAATACAAAATACTTGACAATCATGCAGCCTTTAAATATCCTTAAGTAAATTAGAAAATTATCATATTTCTTTAGATCCTTCATGCAAGGAATTTGCTGGAAACTTCAAAAAGGACAATGCTAAGTTACGATCATCCCTTTTTAAAACTAAAATAAAGTCTTCATATAAATAGAGTAATAAATCAATATCATCCTATTACAAGTTATTGGAGTCATAAAGGAATTACCAAGATATAATTCTTGACTATGATATAAATCAAGTAATAAATCAATATCATACTCTTACAAGTTATTCGATTCATAAAGGAATTACCAAGATATAAATCTTGACTATCATATAAATAGAGTAATAAATCAATATCATACTATTACAAGTTATTCAATTCATAAAGGAATTACCAAGATATAAATCTTGACTATCACATAAATAGAGTAATAAATAAATATCATCCTATGACAAGTTACTGGAGTCATAAAGCGATTACCAAGATAAGAGTTTATAGAAATTTAACTCTGGTTAATTACCCTCAATGAAATTCAATGCATTATAAAGTATTAATTGCTCATAGGTCATAATTTTAAATTATATATTTTAAATTCATTTATCCATGATGGGAATCAATACCCTATGGAATTTTATGCATCAATATTTATGTTCAACATATATATTCGGATCACATACCTTGGTTATCATGAATGTTTGGAAAACCCACTAATTAGTTATTTTTAAGCTTGGACTAACCAATAATCAAATAAGGAATTTGTATACAAAGGTGACAATGTCTTCAATTCAATTACTAAATAATTAAGCCCATTTCTTCATGGAATAATTATTGAGATACTAAAAGAATGACCCAATGAAAAGATTCCCTAATTCTCATCATTATTCATTTATTTATTTATTTATCTTTTATTAAGGGATTTTTTTATGCTAAAAAGAACAAAACCATGTTTTTACTTAAATACCATATTTTTTCACTCAAAACACTAAATAAACAGTATGTTTGCCTTTGAATTCAACAGTTGTAGCAACTATATTAAAATTGTGATATCTGTATCAATTCTAACCCAAATTCAAACTCGTTAGATATTCTAAAAAGCTTAAAGTGAGACGCTCATAACCCAAAAACCTTTTAGAAATCTATTAAATATGTAAAATGTTGTCAATGAAAGAACAACAGACTTTTGAAAGCAATTTCACAAAATAAACAATTAAAAGAGAAATGATTTTACTTTAATTTATTTTTTCTTTCCAAGAAAATACTTTCAAAATAGATTAAAAAAAATCTTTTCTTATGTGGATGAGGTAATTGTGCACACTTATGAGAGTTCCAGTGGGATGTACTATTTCTTAAACTTGAATGCTTAAAAATCTATGTTCTTTCCTTGAAAGTAAAAATAATTTACTATGAATATTAAAGGGATTGCTTAAAGTGAAAATTTTGTGTTCATAATGCAACGATTCTTGTCTAAGGACATTTATTCTCTCTCTTTTTTTCCATGCAATTAGAATGGATATAATTTAAATCACTTTACAAACAAAGGATGAAAATATTAATAGATTTATTCTCCCTATAGCATACTATTGAAATAAGATAATTAGATGAATAATGCTACAGTTTGAACCCTACTAATTTTAGTTGAGGGAAGGAATTTTCAACAGCAAATTTGATTTACTTCCTAGAATGGATTGGAAGTAACAACTAATGGATCCAATCTTGACATCCAAAATTTTCAATTCCTTCATCTACAAATTATTAATCTACTACTGACAGCTTAGCTGGGTAAAGAAGGGTATTGTGCATCAACTACCCAGGAAACTCTACCCATTATAAAATAGCTGGAAGAAGCTAGATGCTAATTACAACTTCTTACAAGAGACACTGTTGTGGTCACTAAAGAATTATTTGTCCTAGACATAGGAAACTGATTTAACATAAGGGAAAACAGAAAACATGAGTAACGTATTTACTATCAAGAAGTTAAACTGAAAGGTGCTACTTATCTGGTGAGGATGAATGTAAAGGAATGTTATTTCTTTGTGCCTTTGTTCCTTTTATTTAGTTGGATGGAAGACCATAAAAAGGTACATGCTTTCTGCATAAGAGATAGATCAAATTCGTATACACAAAAGATCTAATCAATAGTTGGAGAAAATATCCATTGAGAAAATTGGTTTGGAAAATGTAGGCAGTAGGGTATTTTACATATTCCAAACATTTACTTAATGCTGATATATACTTAACTATGTAGGTAAAGGATTCCGTAATGTTAAAACCTAAATGTGCGCATTAGAAGTATCTTAACAGTAATTTTCATTTTAATAAAATTACTCTAAAACCATCGTGGAAACTCTCTCCCTTTTACTATGTTGAAACCTAAATCTACGCATTACTAGGATCTTGACAGGTATGGTTTTTAACCAATCTTTGCTTAAGCTAGGAAGCTGGCCATCAGTTTCTAATTGCATTAATCTTCTATTCCATTCATCATGCTTGCTATGTGTGTACATTGTATATATATTCTCCATACATCTGATCATTGAAAGGAATATTGCTTCTATGTGTGCATTTGGTTTTAGAACAAATTAAAATAAAATAAGTTTGAATAAATTATATTTGTGTTAGATAGCTACATTCTAAAATTTATCCCAAATTAAATTATAATATCCTTATCCTATGTGAGGATCTTCCCAATCTGCGCTAGAAATAGACATGAGGCTCCATAAAAAGAAGAGTTGTAGGCAGTTCATGCAAGGCATGGAAACATAGTTGAAACCTGAAGAGATTCCATCTCATGAAATACAATTAAATAAGAGTCATTAGAATCATTATTTAATTGTGCATTGAAATAAATTAGGATATTCATAAGAAGAGCATACTTGTGTATAGATTCATATTTTGGATCAAAACACCTCTTCTTGCACGGCCTCAGAATGGATTCTAAGTTGCAAGATATCCTTTTTAAACATGCCTTCTTCTTGATTTAGCTTCGTGCAACTCATAAAACTCCATAGTGATGGCGATGGAAGGGACAATCTCAACTTTTAAGACTATTTCAGTTTGCTCTTATAAGCCAGGGTACCACTAAAATATGGAAACATGTGTGGTTGTGATCAAAAGAACAAATAAATACAAAACATAATTCAAATAGTATTTTGTGATTCTTATAAACTGTATAATTTTCTTGAAGCACATAAGCCAATTCCACGAGTAGTTATATTAACAGTAACCAATTCCTAAAAACAAGCAGTGTATTTTTAATAAAGTTGTGGATTTTACATTTAAGAAATCTAACTATAGAGATCAAATGTAGCAACAAGGATTTTATCCCTTGGAGGCATAAAAACTGATTTCTTCAGAGCAATCTATGAAAAAAAAAAAAAGTAAAAAGAAGACAGCATGAATAAGCAAATAAATTATGCAACCTCCAAGAGGTATTGAATGCCATATCTGACACTCACCGTGTCTTGCTCTCTCAGGAAGTTTTTTCTTTCTTCTCTTCGATCCAGTTGATTCTTCTATCTCCAAAACTAAACTCTGCAAGATATTATTAAGCTTTTCTTCTTTTTTTTTTCTTTCCATATCAAAATTTTGACAAATGTTATAGTTGCAATTACCTTGTTTTACATGTATGCAAAACATGGCACATAGACAAGGCTCATGAGCTGCTTGGAAAAATGCCTCAAGGAAATATGGTCGCTTGAATGTAATGATTGCAAGATATGCGCAGGAGGAATTAGGTAGTTGAAAAGGCCTTTGGAAGTGTGTGCAACAATTTTCATACAAACTACATTAACTTCCTCCACCTACTTTTATGAGATATGAGCTTTTCTCCAAACATCCGCCATGGAGTCAATTAATGAGATCACTAAACTTAGTTCCCCAATAAATAACAATGGGTAGATGCACATTTGAATTGGCTTCCACCTATGCATTAAGCGAGGAATAGAGGAGGGGGAAAAATTATCATGCCCGCAAAACTTTCAATTTAATTTAATTTAATTTAATTAATTTATTTATTTATTTTTAATATTGAAATTTCTTTTATCATTTATATTGTCAGTTATTTACCCTTAACATCAACTATACTTTTTAATATCAATGTTAAATTATTTACCTATTGAACAATGATATTTTTTTGATACTAACAACAATATATATATTCCTTAATGTTAATATTACCAAATAATATTAACATTAATGTTATTTTATCATCTCATATTATTAACATTTTCTTAACTCCAGTGTCAACATTGTTATCCATAATAATTTTATTGACATTGCTATCATCTTTATTTATTTATTTTACTTATATAGTTATGGTTCCAAAAACTAACAAAAATAATCAACAATATTTTCATACAATTTTCCTCACTTTTATTTAATAATAATTTCTTCATACATATCATAAAATAAGTCAAGTATTTTACAACACTTCCTTAATAAATTTTACAACAATAAGAAATAAAATTAAATGTCCTCTAATAATATTCATCTAACAAACAAGTCCCACTTATAAAATGCAATAGGTAAGATATTTAGTTCCTCCAACAACACCTCAATAATATGAGATTGTCACAAGTGTAAATATATTACTCATCCATAAAGATAACATAATTACCTAATGAACATATATGAGGGGTCAGGGTATAACCCTCACTAATAATAAATATAATTAAGGTGTGAATCCAACCATACAACAAGTGGTACTAAGTAATGTCACAATAATATTTGAAGAACTCCAAGCCCAACAATGGGCATAATCCTTTCATCTCCTATGATTCTATTATCAATTAAAGAAGGGGGTCAAAACTAACATTAAACAAAACGACTTTCCTCCCATCCCTTAGTCAAGTTTAAAATCTACATCCAAAATCTAAAGGTGTAGAGCAATACCATGCTAGTTATTATCTTATTTAGTTAATTTCCTTATTAGCATATGAGCTTAGATAGGAAACCATAGATCTAATATTCCTAAAATAAATAGAATGTAATTCAAAATTTCAATCCTCAAAAATATGCACATCCCAAATAATTATTTAAAGAGAACCAACATTTAACCACATGTCTTTTCCTACATATAATACACATAAGAGCTTAGGGGCATGACCAAGCCAAATATGAAGATCAACAAAGACTTTTGCATCTATTTCTCACAAAACAGAAGGGCCTTACATATCTAGATTTTCTAATAGACTCAATATCCATAGGACCCATGACGTCTGAATGAATAATCTCTAATAATCCTTTAGCTTTATTTGTTCCATTAGGAAATGAAGATCTAGATTGCTTTCCAAACACACAGTGCTCACAAAAATCATTTTTTCCAATCTTATAATCAAGAATACCATCAACAAACTTCTTATTAAGAATGGTCCTAAGACCTTTTTCACTAATGTGGCCCAATATTTGTTACCACAACATACATGTATTTTCAGCTTCAATTACATTGGATGATTTATTCAAATTAGAGGTATTAAGCTTAAACAAAGTCCCAATCCGAGTTCCTTTACAAACCACCATATTCCCTTTCACCAATCTGCAACCACCTTTGTCAAATGTCACATGCATTTTAGAATCATTGAACTTAGATACATAAAGTAGATTTCTAGCAAGTCCTGGAATATGTAAAACATCATTAAGGGTCTTAACCCTACAAATTTACCTCTCCTTTTCCCACAATCTTTATTGTGCTATTATCTCCAAAGAAGACATTCCATCCATCATATGTAGTATACTTAGTGAACCACTCCTTGTTAGGAGTCATATGATAGGAGAAACTTGAATCAATAAGCCAAGAGTTATCACTAATAGTTTTACATGAAATGATCAATTCATCATTCCTGTCATCTTAGGATTTCTCTGTAGAAGCATCAAAACTCTTTTTCTTGTTCTTACAATCCTTCTTTACATGTCCCAGTTTCATATAGTTCCAACACTTTACCTTACTCTTACCAAGGGTTTTAGACCATTCTTTGGACTTACCCTTTCCTTTCTTGTCTCCCTTAGGTTCCTTTTCCTTAGGCCTACCGGCTACCTCTTACAAACAAGTCATCTTGGGATCCCATTTTAGACTTCCTCTTCATCTCCTATGATAGGAGAGGAGGAATTATATTGTCCATCTTAGGATCTACACCACTACCATTGATAGCAATAATTAGATTTTCCCAAAACTTTGGTAAATAACAAAGCAACAAAATGCATTTATCTTCATCTTCTAGCTTTACATATACAAATGCTAACTGAATTAGAATCAAATTTAAAGCATATAAATGATGTGCAATAGAATAACCATCTTTCATCTTTAAAGAATACAACTATCTTTCATATATGTGGTAGCTTCATTTGAAACATTTAAGAGAACATTAGCAAGACATATCCTTATGGTCCCTCTTTCCTTCTTATCAAGCTTAGCCCAATCCTCATCTGACATCATTGTAGATGGATTTTTCTCATTACAAATAGCTAACCACTAATCTCTCTCTTCAAGTAGATCCTCCATTTTTAGTTTACACATCTCATAACTAGATCCATTGAATCTTTCAATATCTAGATGAGAAGTTGAACTCATTGCAACACACTTCTTTTACAAATCTGCAATAACACAATAGTAAAAGCTCCCATTACAACCAAAAAAACCTTCAACCTCTTAAGAGAAAGGAATTTGAAACCCTAACCAACTATTAGGTTTGATACCAAATGTTGAAAATGAAGATAATATTGTAGCTTAAAACTTGTAAAACTATGAGACTGTAGATCTAATTAAGTGTTCTTTGTCAGAATTCTTTGTGTATAATTAATTTGTTTAAATCAATTTTACCAATTATAGAAAGAGATAGAAGATTATAGAAGAATGAGACAAGAAGATAGAAATGACACAACATATACGTGGAGAAACCCTTTCGGGAAAAAAATCCACCAGAATCAATAGTGCTTGTATTATTTAACCTTATAACAAGATTACAATAATACTGTATCAATCCTTGATTGATATGCTTCCTTTCCTTCAACAATCCTTCTTCACAACCTACAATAAACTCTCATAGAACTCTCATACACTTGCTACAATTGATAGAAAAAAT
Organism: Sequoia sempervirens; assembly: GCA_007258455.2. NCBI lineage: Eukaryota > Viridiplantae > Streptophyta > Pinopsida > Cupressales > Cupressaceae > Sequoia > Sequoia sempervirens. The sequence continues at coordinate 109,624 of VDFB02089282.1, read as the reverse complement.
ATGAGCATGTAAACTCATAAGAGTTGTACAATACAAGAGCATATAAAGCTCGTCACAAAAATATATGCTTAGATTGGGCAAGTAGAGTTCCATAATGTAATATGAATTCAAACCAAAGTCTTCCTCAATTTAGGCACCCCAAACTGAACACTTAACTAAAGTTTGTTCAAGAAAACATCTTGCAAACTTCACCTAAAAGTTGGAGCCCAAGAATGGGCCCACTTGACTGAGCCTTGTAAATATCTTCTCATGCAAAAGGTGGTAACTAAAAGATGCCAACTTGGGCACCCAAGGTGGTCCCAATTCAATCTTAGCTAACTAAAACATATCTCTCCACCAATTCATGCAAACATTATGCATGATTGATCATCCCCACTTAACTGAAATTATCGACCTGTTATCTGTCATTCAACTAAAATCATTAGTCATGCAACTCAAGTCAACACAAATCAACTAGCATTCAACTCAAAATAAATACATGCAATTGAAGATAACTGAACCATAATAGAACATAACTAAACTTAACTAAACTAAATTGATACCAAACTAATATTGAATTGATAATGCCACTCCACTCATGTAAATTTCCATCCCTAATTTGTAGGATCAAAACATGCATTACTGAAGTGTTATCAATCCTCCAAACAATTAATTGAAGCAAGGTGGTTTCCACATTCCATGTGGGTGCCCCATGTGCTCCTATCTTATAGGATATCTTCTTGGACATTCCCATATGTTCCTATCATTTAGGAACAATCACAAATGTCAATTTACATGTTCATTTCATTTGAATTTAATCTCTTTCTAATCTGAGGGTTGGGGAACACTTTCCAAGGACTTAGGAGATACATGAAATATGTTTAGGATTGCAATTAAATGGCATCCTATTCCCAACATTTTATACAACCATTTTCATGAAACAAGATTCTTATCTTGAGGTGAGGGAACTAAATTCCAAGTATTATTAGCAATTAAAGTATCATATTCTTCTTGCATAGCATTTTTCCAATGAGGTTGATCTTTAGCTTGTTCAAATGTTTGAGGATCATTTGAATGCATAACTTGAGACATCAAAGCATAATTACAAGAATTTTCCTTTATAGTTTTAGATTTATTCATTCTAGCTAAAATATGCTCACTTTCTTGCATAAAATTTTTAAACCATTTGGGAATTTTTTTAGATGTAGGAGTATCATCACTAGAAGAAGAATCACGAGGAGAAATTTCAAAATTTTCATCTTCACTATCACTATGAGTAAGAGATACATTAGGAGGGTTAAGAGAATATTCAACTTGAGGATTATCCTCCACAACAATAACTTTATTTTGAGAAGATTCAATATCATGCACTTTAGAACAATCATGAACACCATTTTCAGCAATGCATACATCTCTAACAACTTTAACTTTGTTAGTAAGATGATTATAAACTCTATAAGCTTTATAATGTTCATCATAACTGTTGATGTGTTTTTTATGCACTTCTCAACACAGGCAGTGCGCAAGTGCACTACCTCTCTTGAAAGACAATCTTCCACAATCAGATTGCAGAACACTATCCCAAGGTCTCTAATGTTAGGTCTTGACAGTGCTTGAAATATCTCAGTTCTTTTATGTGATTTTTTGGAATCACAAGGCGGTCTTATGGATGAGTTACAAAGCATGGAAGTTGGGTTTGCAAATGCAGTTTCAAAGTGTTGAAAGTGAATGAACAGTGGTTGTCCACTCAAAACAACAAGTTGAAACTCATCAAGTTCATCTGATTTAGCTTCATGGTGATGCTTTGGGTCCTACTCTAACCAAGGATTAAAAGAAATAGCAGAAGGAGAAGGGTTAAGAAAGATATTCTAATCCTAAGCTACGAATGAACATTAAAAATGGTGGTTGTTAAAGTAGAGAGGCTTCCTAAACTGGGTTTTTCTTGGCCAAGAGAAACCTACAGTTCCACAAAACCAGTGCAATCTTCTAAGGACTACAGATTTTCACATCACATACACACACCATGTACATGCAATGGAACTAAGTTGCATCAATAAAGGAAAGAGGCTCAAACTAGCTTTGTAAAGTGATTCATCATCAATGAACCACAAAAAGCATGAGCTAGAAGTTCATGAAATACTAAAATAGCAAACACCATCACCACTCCCATTCAAGAAACTAACACTAAAACTAACATGGAAAGTGAACCATGCATACATAAAAAACAAACTCAAAAGGAACACCCATAAATCATGCAATGTTGCTTCCTATTGTTGTAGAATGTCTTTACATCAATTCTCCAACCCTTGCAAATGAGGGGCAAGCCCCTATTTATAGTTTTCCAAAGCCCAAATGAATGGCTAAGATCAATTTGCAATGAATGGTCTAGATTTGATTACATTACGGTTTCACCTACCCCTCATTATCCAACAATTTTAAAATACATTCCTTGTCTTTTCTCTGTTTTGTCATCTAGTGCTCAGGTGTTGTATCAGATTTGTCTTGTAGTTGATTTCCCTTTTTACTATAGCAGAGACTGTTTGAAGGCTGCCCTCCATCTAGTGGACTTGCAACATTTTTTATTGGATCAAACAGTTCGGTTGATGACTTGCATCAATGGATTGGTGGCCCTTGATTCGGGCAGAAAGCTCCTTCGAAATCATCATCATCTGGAAAAAGGTAGAACAACTCCCTTAATGGGCCTCTTCGATAGACCTACAGAAGACTTCTTGACTCCTGCAAACATGAAGTGTCATAATTGTATTTATACATGAGTTAAGAAAAATGTCAGACAAACCTACAAATTCTCTGCTAGATCTATCCATGCATCATCAAAAGATCTTGATATTCATATTTGGAGCTCATTTGGGCCATAAAAATTAATGCATGCTTCAACGGTGCGAGCGCCAAAGGGCGGAAAGACAGTGGAAGAAATTCAGAAGGCAGACAACGGATGTAAACCAAAACAACCAAGAAGGAGGTGGGCTTCCGGATGTTCAAAACAACCGCGAAGAAGGTAGGGTCTTGGATGTTCAAAACAGCTGGAAAGGAGTCAGGCTCCCAGATGTTCAAAACAGTCAGGAAGGAGGCAGGCTCTTAGATGTGCAAAACAGCCAGGAAGAAGGGAGGCTCTCGGATGTTCAGAACAGCTGGGAAGGAGGCAGGCTCCCGGATGTTCAAAACAGCTAGGAAGGAGGCAGGCTCTCGGATGTTCAAAACAACCAGGAAGAAGGGAGGCTCCTGAATGTTCAAAACAACCAAGAAAGAGGCATGCTCCTAGATGTTCAAAATAGTCAGGAAGAAGGGAGGCTCCCAGATGTTCAAAATAGTCAAGAAGGAGGCAGGCTTTCAGATGTTCAAAAATAGCCAAGGAGGGCCGGACTCCCAGAAACGGCCACGGAGGGCCCGAGTTCCGAAGGCCGGGAAGGAGATGGCGGCCAGATGTTCCAAATGGCCAAAGGGGGAAAAACTTCTGGAAACAGCCACAGAGGACCTGGGCTCTGAAGGCTAGAAGGGAGGTGGCCACCAGATGTTCCAAACGGCCAAAGGGAGATGGACTTCCAGAAATAGCCACGGAGGACGCGGGCTCCGAAGGCCAGAAGGGAGGTGGCCGCCTGATGTTCCAAATGGCGAAAGGGGGATGGACTTCTGAAAATAGCCACGAAGGACCCGAGCTCCGGAGGTCAAAAGGGAGGTGGTTGCCAGATGTTCCAAATGGCCATGGAGAGGTGAAGTCCCAAAAACGGCCACGGAGGGGCTGGGCTCTAGAGGCTGGGCTGTGGGGGCTCCACGGATGCTCCAAAATAGCAAAAGGGGGATGAAGCTCTAAAACCACCAAAACTTAAACAAACTTTGAAAAAAAATTGGTAGTACATTTACGCACTTCAAACACATCCCAAATCCAAAAAAGTTTGCTCCCAAAGTCAAAAATGTGGAAACGGGAGTGACGGGGGTCTACGGATGTTTCCAAACAACTAAGGAGGAAGGGAATTCCGGAGGGAAAGTTTTGAAACCATCAAAACTTAACAGAACATTTACAAAACCTTGGCAGTTCATTTACACACTTCAAACACATCCCAAATCCAAAAAACGTTGCTCCCAAAGTCAAAAATGTGGAAATGAGAGTGACGGGGGTCCATAGATGTTTCCAAACAGCCAAGGAGAAAGGGAATTCCAAAGGAAAAGTTTTGAAACCATCGAAACTTAACGGAACATTGACAAAACCTTGGCAGTTCATTTACACAACTCAAAAATATTTCAGATCCAAAAAAGGCTACTCCAAAAGTCAAAAATGTGGAAACGGGAGCGACGGGGGTCCACAGATGTTTCTAAACAGCCAAGGAGGAAGGGAATTTTGGAGGGAAAGTTTTGAAACCATCGAAACTTAATGAAACATTAACAAAACCTTGGCAATTCATTTACACACTTCAAACGCATCCCAAATCCAAAAAAGGTTGCCCCAAAAGTCAAAAATGAGGAAATGGGAGCGACGGGGGTCCATGGATGTTTCCAAGCAGCCAAGGAGGAAGGAAATTTCAGAGGTAAAGTTCCAAAACCTTCGAAACTTAACGGAACGTTGACAAAACCTTGGCGTCTCATTTATGCACTTCAAACACATCCTGAATCCAAAAAAGGTTGCCCCCAAAGTCAAAAATAAGGAAACGAGAGCGACGGCGGTCCGCGGATGTTTCCAAATAGCCAAGGAGGAAGGGAATTTCGGAGGGAAAGTTTTGAAACCATCAAAACTTATTGGAACGTTGACAAAACCTTGGAAATTCATTTAAACACTAGGAACACATCCCAAATCCACCAAAAAGTTGGCCCCAAAGTCAAAATTGCGTAAACGGGAGCAACAGGGGTCCACAAATGTTTCCAAACAACCAAGGAGGAAGGGAATTCCATAAGAAAAGCTCTGAAACCATCAAAACTTAACGGATGTTGACGAAACCTTGGCTGTTTATTTACGCACTTCAAACACATCCTAGATCCAAAAAAGATTGCCCCCAAAGTCAAAATTGCAAAAATGGGAGTGACAGGGGTCTACGGATGTTTCCAAAATAGCAAAAACAAGACAAAGGGTAGAAAATGGGATGGTGGACCTCATTTCTCCACAAATTTGAATACCCCAAGTAGGTGAATTTGGGTAGGGGATTTGATCGTTTCAAGGCACATGACCAATTTGGGCTTGAAAATGGGGCACGCGAAACAAGACAGGAGTAAAGCAGCATGTCGGAAGCAAAAAAAGGGGGTCCCTACCTATAGTGGGGCGTGTGTGCAAAACATGCACAACAAATAGTGACTTGTTGGGGAAATACTTTGGGTCCTACTCTAACCAACGATTAAAAGAAACAGCAAAAGGAGAAGGGTTAAGAAATCTATTCTAATCTTAAGCTACGAATGAACAATAAAAATGGTGGCCACTAAAGTAGATAAGCTTCCTAAACTGGGTTTTGCTTGGAGAAGAGAAACCTACAATTGCACAAAACCAGTGCAATCTTCTAAGGACTACAGATTTTCACATCACATACACACACCATGTACATGCAATGGAACTAAGTTGCAGCAATAAAGGAAAGAGGCTCAGACTAGCTTTGCAAAGTGATTCATCATCAATGAACCACAAAAAGCATGAGTTGGAAGTTCATCAAATATTGAAATAGCAAACACTATCACCACTCCATTTCAAAAACCTAACACTAAAACTAACATGGAAGGTGAACCATGCATACATAAAGAACAAACTCAAAAGGAACACCCATAAATCATGCAATGTTACTTTCTATTGTTGTAGAATGTCTTTACATCAATTCTCCAACCCTTGCAAATGAGGGGCAAGCCCCTATTTCTAGTTTTCCAAAGGTCAAATGAATGGCTAGGTTCAATTTGCAATGAATGGTCTAGATTTGATTACATTAGGGTTTCACCTACCCCTCATTAACCAACAATTTTAAAATACATTCCTTGTCCTTTTTCTATTTTTTCATCTAGTGCTCAGGTGTTGTAGCAGATTTGTCATGTAGTTGATTTCCCTTTTTACTGTAGCAAAGACTGTTTGAAGGTTGTCATCCATCTGGTGGACTTGCAACATTTTTTATTGGATCAAAAGGGTCGATCAATGACTTGCATCAATGGATTGGTGGCCCCTGATTTGGGCAAAAAGCTCCTTAGAAATAATCATCATCTGGAAAAAGGTAGGACAACTCCCTCAATGGGCCTCTTTGATAGACCTACAGAAGATTTCTTGACTCCTGCAAACACGAAGTGTCGTAAGTGCATTTATACATGAGTTAAGGAAAATGTCAGACAAACCTACAAATTCCCTGCTAGATCTATCCATGCATCATCAAAAGATCTTGATATTCATATTTGGAGCTCATTTGGGCCATAAACATTAATGTGTGCTTCAAGGGTGCGAACGCTAGAGGGCAGAAAGATGGCGGAAGAAAGCCAGAAGACAGATACCGGATGGAAGCCAAAACAACCGGGAAAAAGGCAGGCTCCTAGATGTTCAAAACAACCGGGAAGGAGGCAGGCTCCCAGATGTTCAGAACAGCCAGGAAGGAGGCAGGCTCCTAGATGTTCAGAACAGCTAGGAAGGAGGGAGGCTCCCGGATGTTCAAAATAGCCGGGAAGTAGGCAGGCTCTCGGATGTTCAAAATAGCTGGGAAGGAGGCAGGCTCCTGGATATTCAAAACAGCTAGGAAGAAGGGAGGCTCCTGGATGTTCAAAACAGTCAGGAAGGAGGCAGGCTCCCAGATGTTCAAAATAGCAAGGAAGAAGGGAGACTCCTGGATGTTCAAAACAGTCAGGAAAAAGGCAGGCTCCTGAATGTTCAAAACAACTAGGAAAAAGGGAGGCTCCCAGATGTTCAAAACAACTAAGAAGGAGGCAGGCTCCCGGATGTTCAAAATAGCCAAGGAGGGACAGACTCCCGAAAACGGCCACGGAGGGCCTAGGTTCTTGAGGCCGGGAAGGAGATGGCCGTCGGATGTTCCAAACAGCCAAAGGAGGATGAACATCTGAAAACAGCCATTGAGCACCTAGGCTCCGAGGCTAGAAGGGGGGTGGCCACCGAATGTTCCAAACGGCCAAAGAGGGATGGACTTCCAGAAATAGCCAAGGAGGACCCGGGCTCCAGAGGCCAGAAGGGAGGTGGCCGCCTAATGTTCCAAATAGCCAAAGGGAGACAGAATTTTGGAAATAGCCGCGGAGGACCTGGGCTCTAGAGGCCAAAACGGAGGTGGCCTCTAGATGTTCCAAACTGCCACAAAGAGGCGGAGTTCCAGAAATGGCCACGAAGGGGCCGCGATCCGCAGGGCGGGCTACCGGGGCTCCACAGATGTTCCAAAATAGCAAAAGGGGGACGAAGCTCCAAAACCACCAAAACTTAACCAAACTTTAACAAAACCTTGGCAGTTCATTTACGCACTTCAAACACATCCCAAATCTAAAAAAGGTTTCTCCCAAAATCAAAAATGTGGAAACGAGAGTGACGGGGGTCCACAAATGTTTCCAAACAGCCAAGGAGGAAGGGAATTCTTGAGGAAAAGTTTCGAAACCATCAAAATTTAACGGAACATTGACGAAACCTTGGCAGTTCATTTATGCACTTCAAACACATCTTAGATCCAAAAAAAGTTGCTCCCAAAGTCAAAAATGTGGAAACGAAAGCGACGGGGGTCCACGGATGTTTCCAAATAGCCAAGGAGGAAGGGAATTCCAGAGGGAAAGTTCTGAAACCATCAAAACTTAATGGAATGTTGACAAAATCTTGGCAGCTCATTTAGGCAATTCAAACACATTCCAGATCCAAAAAAGGCTACCCCCAAAGTCAAAAATGTGGAAACGGGAGTGATGGGGGTCCATGGATGTTTCCAAACAGCCAAGGAGGAAGGGAATTTCAAAGGGAAAGTTTCAAAACCATCAAAACTTAAAAAAATATTGACGAAACCTTAGCAGTTTATTTACGCACTTCAAACACATCTTAGATCCAAAAAAGGGTGCGCCCAAAGTCAAAAAAGAGGAAACGGGAGCAACAGGGATCCACGGATGTTTCCAAACAGCCAAGGAGGAAGGGAATTATGAAGGGAAAGTTTTGAAACCATCAAAATTTAATGGAACATTGACGAGACCTTGGCAGTTCATTTACGCACTTCAAACACATCCCGAATCCAAAAAAGGTTGCCCCCAAAGTCAAAAATAAGGAAACGGGAGCGACAGGGGTCCGCGGATGTTTCCAAACAGCTAAGGAGGAAGGGAATTCTGGAGGGAAAGTTTCGAAACCATCGAAACTTAATGAAACGTTGATGAAACCTTGGCAGTTCATTTAAGCACTAGGAACACATCCCAAATCCACCAAAAAGTTGGCCCCAAAGTCAAAATTGCGGAAACGGGAGTGATAGGGGTCCACGGATGTTTCCAAATAGCTCAGGAGGTAGGGAATTTTGGGGGGAAACTTCTGAAACCATCGAAACTTAACGAATGTTGACGAAACCTTGGCAGTTCATTTACGCACTTCAAACACATCTTTGATCCAGAAAAGATTGCCCCCAAAGTCAAAATTGTGGTAACGGGAGCGACAGAGGTCTACAGATGTTTCCAAAATAGCAAAAGCAAGACAAAAGGCAGAAAAGGGGATGGTGGACCTCATTTCTCTGCAAATTTGAATAACCCAAGTAGGTGAATTTGGGTAGGGGATTTGATCGTTTGAAGGCACATGACCAATTTGGGCTTGGAAATGGGGCACGCAAAACAAGACAGGAGTAAAGTAGCCTATCGGGAGCAAAAAAAAGGGGGTCCCTACCTACGGCGGGGAGTGTGTGCAAAACATGTACAACAAATGGCGACTCGTTGGGGAAATTCTCCAGAGCATTTGATGACAAACTGGAATCATGAACCCAGAATCTCTGGTTTCGACCTTAACGCTAGGGCAAACAAACCAGATGCCCAACCAAAGGATCAAAACCATTAGCCAACCCAACCTTCAGTATGCTGAAAATCCAAGTGTGTGTAATTGCATTAATTCCCATTCTTCAGTTGCTATAGGAACCCAAGCTCTGTCAAGTTAAGCTACGTAGTTTATTCTAACTCCAAAAACATCTGCGACATTTCCTCATTGTCAGGCAGGCATCCATAGCCCTGATGAGGTTGTCGCTATGATTCTCATGAACATTGCTCTACTGCCAACCCGGCATCCATAGCCCCGGTAGAGTTGTTCGGATACCCCCGAAAAGTTGAATTTTCTCTTTCTTTTAAGTTTCAATGTTTTCTTTCTTTCTTTTTTCTCTTTCCAGCTCTTTTATTTCAACCCGCAAGCATTGAAGCTTGCACTCAGGGCTTAGAATCACAGTGGTCTTGGAGCAGAATTTTAGATTTTTCATTTAACTAGACTTCACAAAGGGCTCTATAGTGACTGTCGAATTCTTAAGATGTGTAAGAGCTGTAAGATTTCAGAATATGTCAGATTCGGACTAAACCAATAAATTATCCTCTTTGAATCAAACACCTAGATCACTTGACACTAACAAAAGACCTTCACCATCCACTTTGAAGACTTGATTAGAGTTTGACAAAGAAATACATAGAACAACCCCAGGCGATAAGTATGGTTATTGTACGCACAGATGTGCCCAGCTAAAAGTAGACGGACCCCGAACAAAGCAGCAATAAAGCAAAATCAAACAAAAAACAAACAACCTACAAAGTGAGCAATCTATACACACCAACTAACCTAAGGAAAGCAGTAAAGCAAAGTAGTTACATGAAACCTATACTACTCAAAAATGACTATGTACAAAGATATTTACAAAGCATTACATTCAGGCAAGGAGAGTTGACATTAACACTCATTGGATTTCACAGTGCATGCACAAGCAATAGGTGATTGTTGTCATTCTTAATCATGTAAATTTATCTTTATATTCTGAAAAATTAAATTCAATGTTGCAGCACTCAAGTTCAATCAGTCATCATGAAAAATCAGCAATCGAGGAGGCTCATTGAACCCATGGTTAATCCATAAACATGTTCATTTTCCCTTATTCCCATAATCAAAATAATAAGTGCAGTTATGAGAAATGATAGGGGCAAGGAAGGATAAAACCTAGATTTCATCACATGGAGGTGGCAGCGTTGGATAGTCGAGAGCAAGCATAACATCCTTGATTGTTGCATTGGCAACCTCGGGTGGGTGCAGTGGAGGGTGCAACACTTTAGACATTAAGCTTTCATAAAGCTGGGAGGATGCGGTAGCAAACAACTCTTTTAATCTATCAATGGGATCCGCAACCTCCACTGGTTGTTCATCGAGGAAGTACACCTCATCTACCTGGGTTTCCATTTCCCAAACCTCTTCTTGATTGTTGTCTTCAAGGGGCAGCATGCTGTCCCATCTCCTTTCCCAAGTGTTAGCCTTATTTTCATGATTTTCAGTGTCATGGGACAATGACATATGTGAATCTATCCTATTGGAGCCATCTAAATACGAAGGAGGATCAACAACGATCATGGCGAAAGGACTCCAAGTTGTATCTTGTAGTCGGTCGAATGCTTCATCTCTGTTAGCAACTATCTTAGCACCTCCACCTTTGTCTTCTTCTTTTTGATGTTTATGCATCTCATCATGACATTCACTTGTTTCCTCACGCTCACTATCGCTATAAATGGAGAAGGAGCTCCTCTCTCAATCTGGAAACTCTAGTGCATCACTGTTCGGGGGCTCAAAGAGTATGTATTCATCGCTACCATTTTCTGGGATGTGCTCTTCCTCGGCATGAGCATACCTCCGTAGTGTAGCTCCCAATGGAAATAAGTCATCAATTGATGGAACCTCATCAAGGGGACCAAAGTCTACTACACAATCTCTCTTTGAAGACTCACCAAAAATCCCATCGTCTATGGTACACAACTACTCTTCAAGAGGAAGAACTTCTTGGTGACTAGTGGACAACATTCTCGCTTGATCTACTTCATTGCTCGGAAGTTCAAGATTGTATTGTTGTCCTTCTATTGCTGCCCCAACATCCTCTTGAGGTCCACCTTCAACTGAGCCATCACTTGACTCAGGCTCTTGGTCTTCTACTTTGATCTGAGCAGCAAGTAGAGGAGGTCAGGCACTTGGCTGCCTTGCTTGTTCTTTGACTTGTTTGATGGCTTCTTGGCCTAGTTCACATGTGAACTCTGAATGTGATGAATCATGAAGTATGCACCAATTTGCTAATAGTAGCACCTCCAAATCCACTTGGTATTTTAGCTCTGACCAATCCCTTGTTAATCTGGAGACAAATTGGTCATATCTTTCTGCTACTGGGTCCTCATCATCATTTAAAAAATAAGCTTGATGGTAGACAGCCATGGCGAGTGGTTGTTCCCACTCCCCCAAATCTGTATTTTTATATTCTCGATCACTGTCGTTGATGAAGGAGAGGTCTTCTGACCTAATTTTGCTTATGCTTTGATCATCTCCTTCTGCTGCCCCAAGGCTTTCAGCCTCCTCTTCTTGATTTTCAACATTTGTGTTAGCTGTCCTAGCATATGCTACTGTAAATTCTATTAATTCATCTTCCATTGTCATTTGTTCCTCTTCTTGAGTGGAGGACTGCTCTTCTTCAATGGAGGGAAAACCTACTAAACTGGTTACAATCAGATTTTCATCAATGCACGTTGTTGTCCCAAGACTTTCAGCTTCTCCCTCTTGGTTTTCATTTTCTATGTCTTCTATCCCAACACCAACTTGTGTCAAATTTTTTGGTTCATTTTTATTTTGTTGTCCTCTAAATGTTGATAACTCTTTTTCCTCATTGGATAACTTCTCCTCATTGAGAGTTGGCTGCTCCAACTTGTCCAAACAACCCTTGGCTTGAGAAATGATGTTGTCACATGATAGACACATAAATTCTGAATGTGGTGCATTGTGAAATCTACACCAACTTGCCATTAGTACTTCCTCCAATCTTGGTCCATCCTTGTTACTCAAATGTTCCAGGATCAGCTCCATAAATGCGTTGGCTACCATAGTTTGCAATTCTTCCTATGGGTCTTCGGGGGCCAAGGGCAGATAGATTTCCTAGAAGGAGATTTCTCCTTGCAAGACCTTTTTAATTTTGTTCAAAAAAGTTAGACACCCCAACTCGTTGTGCCTGCGAGTGCAATGGACCCGACATCTACCCACGAATGCAAACTGCTACAATGGCTTCTTTAGTCTCTTATTCAAATCTGCATGTAGTTGAGCGATGTCAATTTGTGCATGTTCCATTTTGACTCAGCTTCTACTTGCCTTCAAAATTTTCTGCTTTTAGCATTGAAAGAGATCTCTGTATCTCAGATTTTCTTCTTTGAAAGTGCTCTTTTCGATTTCCAACTTTCAGCTTTGTAGCCTCAACATGTCATGCCCTCCTTCTAGCGCCAGTTCTGTTGATGTGTTTTTTATGCACTTCTCAACACAAGTAGTGCGTAGGTGCACTACCTCTCTTGAAAGACAATCTTCCACAATCAGATTGCAGAACACTATCCCAATGTCTCTAATGTCAGGTCTTGACAATGCTTGGAATATCTCAGTTGTTTTATGTGATTTGCTGGAATCACAAGGTGGTCTTACGAATGAGTTACAAAGCATGGAAGTTGGGTTTGCAAATGCAGTTTCAAAGTGTTGAAAGTGAATGAACAGTGGCTATCCACTCAAAACAGCAAATTGAAACTCATCAAGTTCATCTGATTTAGCTTCATGGTGATGCTTTGGGTCCTACTCTAACTAAGGATTAAAAGAAACAGCAAAAGGAGAAGGGCTAAGAAAGCTATTCTAATCCTAAGCTACAAATGAACAGTAAAAATGGTGGCTGCTAAAGTAGACAGTCTTCCTAAACTGGGTTTTGCTTGGCCAAGAGAAACCTATAGTTGCACAAAACTAGTGCAATCTTCTAAGGACTACAAATTTTCACATCACATACACACACCATGTACATGCAATCGAACTAAGTTGCAACAATAAAGGCAAGAGGCTCGGACTAGATTTGCAAAGTGATTCATCATCAATGAACCACAAAAAGCATGAGCTAGAAGTTCATGAAATACTGAAACAGCAAACACCATCACCACTCCCATTCAAGAAACTAACACTAAAACTAACATGTAAGGTGAACCATGCATACATAAAGAGAAAACTCAAAAGGAACACCCATAAATCATGCAATGTTGTTTTCTATTGCTGCAGAATGTCTTTACATCAATTCTCCAACCCTTGCAAATAAGGGCAAGCCCCTATTTATATTTTTCTAAAGCCCAAATGAATGGCTAGGATCAATTTGCAATGAATGGTCCAGATTTGATTACATTAGGGTTTCACCTACCCCTCATTATCCAACAATTTTAAAATACATTCCTTGTCTTTTCTCCATTTTGTCATCTAGTGCTCGAGTGGTATAGCAGATTTATCTTGTAGCTGATTTCCCTTTTTACCGTAGCAGAGACTGTTTGAAGGTTGCCCTCCATCTGGTGGACTTGCAACATTTTTGATTGGATCAAACAGCTCGGTTGATGACTTGCATCAATGGATTGGTGGCCCCTGATTCGGGCAGAAAGCTCCTTAGTAATCATCATCATCTGGAAAAAGGTAGGACAATTCCCTCAATGGGCTTCTTCAATAGACCTACGGAAGGCTTCTTGACTCCTGCAAACACGAAGTGTCATAAGTGCATTTATACATGAGTTAAGGAAAATGTCAGACAAACCTATAAATTCCTTGCTAGATCTATCCATGCATCATCAAAAAATCTTGATATTCATATTTGGAGCTCATTTGGGCCATAAACATTAATGTGTGCTTCAATGGTGCGAGCGCCAGAGGGAAAAAATACGGTGGAAGAAAGCCAGAAGGAAAACAGTGGATAAAATCCAAAATAGCCGTGAAGGAGGCGGGCTCCCAGATGTTCAAAATAGCCGAGAAGAAGGCAAGCTCCCGGATGTTCAGAATAGCTGGGAAGGAGGGAGGCTCTCAGATGTTCAAAATAGCTGGGAAGAAGGGAGGCTCCCAAATGTTCAAAACAGCCAGGAAGGATGCAGGCTCCCAGATGTTTAGAATAGTCAGAAAGGAGGTAGGCTCCTGGATGTTCCAAATAGCTAGGAAGAAGGGAGGCTCCCGGATGTTCAAAATATCCAAGAAGGAGGCAGGCTCCCAGATTTTCAAAACAACCAGGAAGAGGGAGGCTCCCGAATGTTTAAAATAGCTGAGAAAGAGGTAGGCTCCTAGATGTTCAAAACAGCCAAGAAGGAGGCAGACTCCTAGATGTTCAAAACAACCAAGGAGGGATGGACTCCCAGAAATGGCCATGAAGGGCCCGGGTTCTGGAGGCCGGGAAGGAGATGGCTTCCGGATGTTCCATACGGCCAAAGGGGGATGGACTTCCGAAAACAACCACGGAGGACCCAAGCTCTGAAGGTCAAAAGGGAGGTGGCCGCCGGATGTTCCAAATGGCCAAAGGGGATGGACTTCCAGAAACAGCCACAGAGGACCCGAGCTCCGGAGGCCGGAAGATAGGTGGCCGCCGGATGTTCCAAATGGCCAAAGGGGGATTGACTTCCGGAAATAGCCATGGAGGAGCCAGGCTTCGGAGGCCAAAAGGGAGGTGGCCACTAGATGTTCCAAACGGCCACGGAGAGGCGAAGTCCTGGAAATGGCCACGGAGGGACCGGGCTCCACAGGTCGGGCCGCCGGGGCTCCACGGATGTTCCAAAATAGCAAAAGGGGGATGAAGCTCCAAAACCACCGAAACTTAACCAAACTTTGACGAAACCTTAGCAGTTCATTTACGCACTTCAAACACATCCCAAATCTATAAAAGGTTGCTCCCAAAGTCAAAAATGTGGAAACGGGAGCGACAGGGGTCTACAGATGTTTCTATGCAGCCGAGGAAGGGAATTCTGGAGGGAAAGTTCTGAAACCATCAAAACTTAACGGAATGTTGACGAAACCTTGGCAGTTCATTTACATACTTAAAACACATCCTAGATCCAAAAAAGGTTGCCCCCAAAGTCAAAAATGAGGAACGGGAGCGGCCCGGGAGTCCTGAGATGTTTCCAAATAGCCGAGGAAGGGAATTCGGAGGGAAAGTTCTGAACCATCGAAACTTAATGAAACATTGACAAAACCTTGGCAATTCATTTACGCACTTCAAACACATCCCAGATCCAAAAAAGGTTGCCCCCAAAGTCAAAAATGAGGAAACGGGAGCGGCGGGGGTCCGCAGATGTTTCCAAACAGCCAAGGACGAAGGGAATTCTAGAGGGAAAGTTCTGAAACCATCAAAACTTAACAGAACATTGACGAGACCTTGGCAGTTCATTTAAGCACTAGGAACACATCCCAAATCCACCAAAAAGTTGGCCCCAAAGTCAAAATTGTGGAAACAATAGGGGCAGGGGTCCATGGATGTTTCCTAACAGCCAAGGAGGAAGGGAATTCTGGAGGGAAAGTTCTGGAACCATCGAAACTTAAGGGAATGTTGACGAAACCTTGGCAGTTCATTTACGCACTTCAAACACATCCTGGATCCAAAAAATATTGCCCCCAAAGTCAAAATTGCGGAAACGGGAGCAACAGGGGTCCAGGGATGTTTCCAAAATAGCAAAAACAAGACAAAAGGCAGAAAAGGGGATGGTGGATCTCATTTCTCCATAAATTTGAATACCCCTAGTAGGTGAATTTGGGTAGGGTATTTGATCATTTGAAGGCACATGACCAATTTGGGTTTGGAAATGGGGCACGCAAAACAAGATAGGAGCAAAGCAGCCTGTTGGGAGCAAAAAAAAAAGGGGGTCCCTGCCTACGGTAGGTTGTGTGTGCAAAACATGCACAACAATAACCAGCAAAAATGTGATAAGAAAATTTAGGATCAAATTTTTGCCTCTTTTGTTTAGGGTTTTGAACATATAAGCAATTGAACCAAAAATTCTTAAATGCTTAAGCTTGGGCTTCCTACCAAACTGATCTTCTTTGGGAGTTATATCCTTTAAAGCTTTAGTAGGAGTCCTATTAATAATGTAAGTAGCACAAAACATAGCTTCTACCCAAAATTTATAAGACATATTTTTAGCATATAACATACATTGAGCCATTTCAACAATAGTTATATGCTTCATTTTTGCTACACCATTTTGGTGAGGTGTATAGGGAATGGTTAGCTCATTCTTAATAACAAAATATTTCAAATAACTATTAAAATTATTATTCACATATTCTTTACCATTATCAATTCTAAGAATTTTAAGTTTAAAATGAGATCGCCTTTCAACAAATTTATAAAATTTAGAAAATATATAAAGAACTTGATCCTTACTATGAAGAAAATGTATATCCAAGTTCTTCTAGAATAATCATCAACAAAAGTAAGTGCATACCTTGATCCTTTGATGTTCTCCATGGGTCCCATAAGGTCACTATGAACTAGGTGCAACTTATGAGTTGCCCTCCATGATTGACCATGTGGAAAGGGCTCCCTATACATCTTACCACTCATGCATCATGTGCATACAATTTTAGATGGAACAATACTAGGCAATCCATCTACCATATTAAGCTTTTGCATTAAAGAAATATTATTAGCCATTTATATGACCAAGTCTTTCATGCCAAACATTGAAATCAATGGTAGATATTAAATAGCATCTAGATTGAGCAAACTCATAAAATTTAAACAAATTATCATTGTCTAATTTAGCATTAGCAATGACCTTGTTTTGTTTTGGATCAATAACATAGCACATATCTTTGTAAAAGTATATTTTATAATCTTGAAAAGCTTAGCAACTAAAAGCAAGTGAGCCTTTAATTCAATAACATATAAGACATCACACATTTTACCATTAGGAACATTTACATCTCCAATTGCTTCTACTTTACAAGTATGATTATTACCAAGTTGAAGAGGAACATTAGATATATCGGGTTGCATAGACTAAAAACCTTCTTTTTGTGAAGTAACATGTTGAAATGCACCTTAAATCTTCAAGTTGATCTTGAATTTGAATTTTTCTTGATTTATTTGAACTATCATAAATAGTCTTGAGTTAGTCCTACGATTCATAAGTTGTTGTACATGTCCCAATGTGAACATATAGTTTGGGTGACATGGAAATACCTATGAGGCCAAGGGATTCTTCATTTTTGAGCTTCTATTTTTCTTGTTCATCTTGAGATGTAGACGTATCAGGTTTCGATTTGGAATCCGTAGCAACATCCAAAAGCTGTTTAAAATGAAAAATAAGAAAAATATGAGTTTTCCAAAAGTGATAGTTAGAAGAATTTAACTTAATTTTAGGAATTAAAATTGACATTGTAAATAGATTTAAGTGCACAAAATAGCTTTACTAAAAGAAATAAAACAATTGTATGTTAAAAAGATTAAAAAAAACAACTCTATAAAATTAAATATAAGGATTTGAAAGAAAATAGATCCCTTTAGATTAAATTAAATTTAGAAAAAAAAAACCTCCTTATACCTTAAACTTTAAATTTAATATTAAAAAATTAATTTAAATATTTAAAACCTTTATTAAAAACTCAATAAAGAACTTTATATAACATTTATTAAAGATATTTATTCGAAAAAAGAGAAAGATTATTTTTAAACTTAAACATTTAAAAGATTGAATATAAAACTTTATTATACTGAGAAGCATAACCCTACAATAGCAGCACGAACCCTAAAAGAGGCTAGCACAACTAACTATATTAGCAAAAAAAATGATTCCAATTCCTTTGACATTTTCAAACTTTTGACACGTCACCACCTCATGCAACCACTGCGATATGCACAATCTATAATAGATGTGAGTGGAAGAGTCACGAACATGTAACACAGCAAGGTGGTGTTTTAGGTAGAAGATTCTGACTGACAAGCAAGTGTCACTAACACATGACCTTAGCCGTTACATGCAATTTCCTTGCAAATGAAAATTAAATGCTTTAACTGCATTTTCCTTGCTAACGAAGAATGCGTCTTCAATTTCATAACCGGTATTTTACAGCTTTCTTTGTTATCTTAGGGAGGTGTTATCTGAGTAAGGAGAGAAGCGTGTCAGGTTAGGAACTACAAGGGTTATATTTTATGTATTTTGCTTTGCTTGGAATTTGATTTCACTAACATTAAGCTTCTATGTGAGGAAGGTATTACCTAAGCTTCTATGTGTGGTTTTATAGTTTTCAATACCTTTTATAGATTAATTTTCAGCGGTGCGAAAGGGTTTGACTTGGACAGATCTGGAGACTCCCTCAGGCAATATTTGAGGGCGACTGCATCTTTGCTTTCAAAACAAAAGGTGTGCTCCTTCGCCATTTAAAAACCTTAATTCCATTTCTTTGTTGATGTTTTAGGTAGTCTTTTGTTTTATGTTTTGTTTGGATTGGATAAACTTCTGCAAAATCTCTTTGCTTCTAAAATATAAGATACTCTCTGCATATCTGCATTATTAGAATGAAAAAGTTTCCCTTGACAGGAGTAAAATCAGAAGTCTCTGCAATTTAAGCAACAAGAGTAAAGTCTCCCAAAAATATTCAAGAAAAAAGCGGAAGTCTTTTCAATTTAAGCCTTAGAGGAGCAAATTCATTGAAGAAGGTAGAAAATTGTTAAGAGAAAAGCGGAATTTCTTGCAACATTGAGGCGTCTGAGCAAAAACCCCCGCCGAAGCCCGAAAATCCAGTGGCCTGTCCGCATTGCCACAGCTTGGAGATCTTCCAAATTTCAACTCAGCTTTGGAGGCAAATAAAAATAACATGCCCCTAAATTTACCAACTATTGTGGTATTGAATGAAAAATGGGTATAATGGAACACGAGAGGCCAGAATCATGCCCTCTTTAGTTGTTAACTAATGTTCAGTATTATGAATAAAAAGTATTATTTTTTCATATCGTTGCTAGAGTCTAAAATTTTTGCCTCTGTTTTCATATCTGTATCACGAGCTCTATTGTGATCACCATGCATTTTCTATGATATTTAATATCTGGTATCCTTTAATGGATCTGTTTTATTGAAGGGTTTTTCTCATTGCTTGTGAATTTTATTGAGAATAGATAAGTTTATTTACATAGTCCTCCATTATTTCAACAGACGGTCTATTTACAAACTCCGGTGTGTTGTAGTAACCGTTTCTGGCTGTATAAAGATCAATTTATCAACTGTAAATAGTGTAATTCCCTTAAGGTAACAACTGTTTACAAATAGTGTAATTATAAAAAGTGAGGGCTAAATCATGAATTTACCAAAACAATTGGCAACATCTTGCCTCTGTTATCATATCGCAGCTAGAGTCGTAAAATTTTCACCTCTGTGTATGCCTAAACCCATGAATAAGCCTAAACCCTCTACTTATTTTATATATACTTTTTTTTTTTGGACCCGTGACCTCATAGAAGAATGAGTCTCCTAATAAATTAAGACTCCTCAATCTTTAATACTTACTCCAAAATCAATTATTCAAACATATCTATATTTCTTTTCATTTTTTACATTCATAATTTAGTAATTAAAAAATTCATAGTTTGTTATTACTTAAAAAATCTCCCAAAAGAATTAAACATTGCCTCCATAAAAATAATTCAATTTTTTTTTTCTTTCTTTGGACCCATAAAACTAGCAAGAAAAATTGTTAGAAGGATTCAAATCTCTATGTCTCAAGAGTCAAAACAAGTCTCTCAACCATATTTAAGATGATCGTTGAGTGTTTGTTAGTAGACAACTTTAATTGTATTCTTAAATTGGGACCAATGGTTTATTCCAAAACGATATTTTAAATAAGAGAAAAGAAAATTAATAGGAGAAACTCTCAAGATTTGTTCCATGTTCACAATAGATTATGAAATAATTTATATAGAGATGGAAGACATAAATATATAGAGATGGAGAGATAGGGAGAGATAGGGAGAAAATGAGGGGGGATAAAAAGACAGAGATATAGGGAGTGATGTGTAAGAGGCAAAGATGGAAAGATATAGAGGTAGAGAGACATGTAGAGATAATAAGATAGAGATAGAGGTATTGATGAAAGAAGAAATATGGAGAGACAGAGATAGAGAGGTAGAGAGATAGATATAGAAATAGAGATAGAGATAGGGAGGGATAAACAAGGAGTGTGTGTGTATGCATGAGAGAGAGAGAGAGAAAGGGAGATAGTTATGTATAAATATATAGAGAGGGTGGGAGAGGAAGGAGAAAAATAGAGATAGGAGAGAGAAGTATAAAGATATAGAAAGGAGTAATAGGGAGAATGGGGGAGAGAGGGAGAGATAGAGATAGAAAGAGGGAGAGATAGGGATATAAAGGAGAGATGGATAGATAGATGCAACTTGGGAAAGATGGAGGGGGTGAGATATAGAGAGTCAAAGACAAAGATAGAACAATAAATATATAGAGGGAGAGATGTAAGGAGAGACAAAGAGGAAAAGGGATACATAGAGACAGAAAGAAGGAGACAATGAAAGAGGGGGAGTTGGAGATAAAGATAAAATTAGAATTAGGCTTAGGGTTTAGGTTTACGTTCAATTAGGGTTAGGGTTAGTGTCCAATTAAGGTTAGAGTTAGGATTAGGATTGAGGGTTTTTTGATGGGAGAAATATTTTTTAAAGTTAGGGCTAGAGTTCAATTGGAGTTAGGGTTATGGCACAATTAGGGTTAGGGTTCAAATACACTTAAGATAGTTTAATTATGGTTAAGGTTAGGGTTAGGTTATGACGGAGCCAACATTCAATTAATTAGGGTTAGTATTAGGATTGGGATTAGGTTTATGGTTAGAGATAGAATTAGGATTAGGGTTAGTATTAAGGCTAGGGTTAGAAATATGGTTAGGATTAGGGTTCGGGCTAGTGATAAAAATAGAATTAGGATTAGGGTTAGGGTATGTGCAGGATCATGGTGCGCCAAAAAGTGGCAATATTATGGGGGTATGTGGCTGACGACTTTTTTTTCACCCAAAATTAATGAAACAAAAAGGGTTTTTAGAGGAGATTCTCAGCTTTCCAAAAATATAAATTATGATTTAATTTTGAATTTAATAAATAATTATTATTCATTTTCTATTAGAATTATGACTAAAGTCTTGATGATGGGCTGTTGAAAAGCATCTATAACTTTCAAATGATATCATATTTTTGAATCGAAACATTCATTATATGCTTCATACTATAGGATTAAAAAAAAAATTAAATTTCATGAAGTTTTGACCAAGTTAAGGTGGTTAGACAACGAGTTTTATATTTCTCAAAAGTTGTAATAAAAATTCATAATTAATTATTTACTTGGAAAAAATTACAAAAAATATACATCACATCAGACATGAGTCCTCTACTTATGTATAAAATCTTACAAAAAATATTATTAATTTATTATGGTTAGGGTGGTCGGGCGGACACCTGCTTCTATTTTTTTCTGAAATTTAAGTACTCTGCATTGAAATTTCAAATTTTCACCAAATAGATTTTATTTATTTTTTAAATAAACATAGTATTTTAGAAACTACATTCAATTTTCTACAAATTATATTCTTACATATTTTTTGAAATAATATAGATAACTTATTCAAATATTTACGTCAAGATGCCTAACAGTTTTTCTGAATTTTTACCACTTAAGGGCACAGTATTTGCATGATGATCCACACATACCCGTTATGGTTTGTGTTCATCTTAGAATTCAGGGTTAGGGTTAGGATTAAAGTTAGTGTAAGGATTAGGGTTAGGGTTAGGGTTAAAGATAAAATTAGAATTAGGGTTAGAAATAGAATTAGGATTAGTGTTGCAATTAGTGTTAGGGTTAGGATTAGGGTTAGTATTAGGGTTAGAGATAGAATTAGGATTAGGGTTAGAAATAGAGTAGGATTAGGATTAGGGTTTGGGTTAGTCCTAATATTAGGGTTAGGCATAAAGATAAAATTAGGATTAGGGTTGGGGTTAGCATTACAAATAGGGTTACAATTAGGGTGATGGTTATACATAGGGTAAAGATTAGGGTAAGTGTTAGGGTTAGAGATAGAATTAGGTTTAGGGTTGAGGTTTTTGTTATGATTAGGGTTAGGGTTATAGTTAAGATTAGGGTTAGAGATAGAATTAGGATTAGGATTGAGGGTTTTGTGAGGGGAGAAATATCTTTCAAAGTTAGGGCTAGAGTTCAATTAGAGTTAGGGTTATGGTACAATTAGGGTTAGGTTAAATACACTTAAGATAGTTTAATTAGGGTTAAGGTTACGGTTACGGTTATGATGGAGCCAACTTTAAATTAATTAAGGTTATGGTTAGGATTATTAGGGTTATGGTTAGAGATATAATTAGGATTAGGGTTGGGTTAGCATTAGGATTAAGGTTAGGGTTAGGGTTAGAGATAGGGTAAAGATTAGGGTTAGGGTTAGGGATAAAATTAGGATTAGGGTTAGGGTTTGAGTAAGGATTAGGGTTAGGGTTAGAGATAAGTTAGTGTAAGGGTTAAGATTAGAGTGAATTAGGATTAGGGTTAGGTTTAGGGTTAGAGATAGGGTTAGGATTAGGGTTAGGGTTGAATTTTTTGTTATGATTGGGTTTAGAGTTAGCATTTTAGTTAGAGATAGAGTGAAGATTAGGGTTAGGTTATAATTAGAGATAGAATTAGGGTTAGGGTTAGGATTAGTTGGGGATAGGTTAGAGATAGGGCCAAGATTACAGTTAGGGTTAGGGTTAGAGATAGAATTAGGATTAGGATTGAGGTTTCTGTGAGGGGAGCAATGTCTTTCAAAGTTAGGGCTAGAGTTAATTTAGAGTTAGGGTTATGGAACAATTAAGGTTAGGGTTTAAATAGATTTAAGATGGTTTAATTAGGGTTAGGGTTATGATGGATCCAACATTAAATTAATTAGGTTTAGGGTTAGGATTAGGATTAGGGTTATGGTTAGAGATATAATTAGGATTAGGGCTCAATTAGCATTAGGATTAGGGTTAGGGTTAGGGTTAGGGTTTGAGTAAGGATTAGGGTTAGGGTTAGAGATAGGGTAAAGATTAGAGATAGAATTAGGATTAAGGTTAGGGTTAGGGTTAGGGTTAGAGATAAGGCTAGGATTAGGGTTAGGGTTAGGGATAGGGTTAGGGTTAGTGTTGGGGTTCAATTAGGGCTAGATTTTAATTAGGGTTAGGGTTCAATTAGGGTTAGGGTTAAGGTGACGATTATGATTTAATTAGGGTTATGGTTAGGGTTCAACTATACTTATTTTAATTAGGTTTATAGTTAGTGTTAGGCTTCAATTATGGTTAGGGTTCAATCAGGGTTAAGGTTACGTTAGGATTCAATTAGGGTTAAGGTTATGTTATGGTTAGGGTTATTGATTAAAGTTTAATTATGGTTAGGGTTGGGGTTGGGGTTAGGTTTAGTGTTCAATTAGCATTAGGTTTATGCTTCTACAATAAAGTTTGATATGAAGTTCAATTAGGGTTAGGGTTAAGGTTAGGCCAGGGTTAGGATTTAGGTTAGGATTAGGGTTGTGGTTTGTGTTCATATTAGGGTTAGGGTTAGGGTTAGGATTAGAGGTAGTGTAAGGATTAGGGTTAGGGTTAGGGTTAAAGATAAGATTAGAATTAGTGCTATAATTAGGGTTAGAAATAGAATTAGGATTAGTGTTGCAATTAGTGTTAGGGTTAGGATCTAAGGTTAGGGTTAGGGTTATGATTAAATTAGGCTTATAATTTGATTATGGTTAGGTATAAATTTAGGTGTCTATTATGTCACCTTGATATCATATAAAATTTAACTCTAATGCTAACCCTAACTATGATATAAATTATAACCCTAAATTTTAACCCTAATCATAACCCTAAACCCTAAACCCTAACTAAACCCTAACACTAACTATAACCCTAATCATAATTCTAAACCCTAACCCTTAACATAATCATAATCGTAAACCAAATCCTAACCCTAATGCTAATCTTAACCTTAATCCTAACTTTGACCCTAACCCTAACCCAAAAAATAGCCCTGACCAAACATAAATCCTTACCCTACCCCTAATTATAGTTCCAATCCAAACCTTAATAGTAATTCCAACCCTACCCTTAACACTAACCAAAGTCTTATTCCTAACCAGAAACCTGTTATAATTATAATCCAAACCCAACCCTAACACTAACATAATTCTCACACTAACTATGACCATAAACCCAACCTTAACAAAACCTAACCCCAATCATAATAATAAATCTAAACCAAACCCTAACCCTAATGCTAATCCTAACCATGATATAAACCCTAATCCTAAATGCTAACTCTAATCATAACCCCAATTATATTAATTTATTCAATGTGTTATGCATGTCATGATTGCTACTAGCTTATCTATCTTAATATATTAATCTATATATTATACATCGATAGATTTCATTTTCTAGGCATATTTTTTAAATTAAAAAAAAAGTAAAAAATAAAAAAATATGCCTCAAAAATGAAATCTCTTGGCGTATAATATATAGATTAATATATTAAGATATATAAGCTAGTATTAAAAAAATTCGCATTTAAAAGAACTTAAGAATATGTTTCTAAAAGAAGGCAAGGGAAAGCTTTATGCAAAAAGCTTTTCTTTTAAAAATGTTATATAAAAAAAATGAAAGTTTATTGCTTTTAAAACTTACCCATACCACATGGGAAAGCCTCCTTAATTCTTAATTTTTTAAAAGATTTTATAAATTTCTTAAAAGCCTTTGCAAATGAAACAAAGAAAGGACTTTAAAAAAAACTAAATCGAAAGAAGGAAATTTGAAAGGAAAAAATGCGGGCAACAGGGGCAGAAGGAATTAGGTTTAATATTTTTTAAAACAAATGAAAGTTTAAGAACTTTCCTATCACCTTAAACAAGGAGAAGGGTGGGCTTCACACAGGGTTAAGGGCGGGCGAAGAGATAGGTTTAGGGTTCTAAGGGTAAGGTCGCATGGAGGGGGGCTTCCTTAAAAATCTTAGCATATGCTACTTAGCCTTTTTAAGAATATTTTAAAATTCTTGGACCATGGATTTAATCTTGCAATTCTACTTAAAATTTTAAGCTCCAAAATTTAAGGAATGACTGTAGTGCTTTTATAAAAAATAATAAGTAAATGAAAATTCTCTCATTTTTATTTTTTAATAAGAATTTAAAATTTTAGATGAGAGACAAGTGGCATAAAAAAATCCTAAGCTGTAGGGTAATTTCTAGCCCCACTCCAATTTCCCTAGCTAAGAGATTCATTTCTAAAAGGTAGGGGTTCCTATTTTTCTGGAAAAGATTCCAATTAATCCTATAGCACAATTTTTTTTTCCCATGGGACCTCCTCCACCATGAAATTAGAAGCCCAAGCCCCCCCATGGGACCATACAGTAAAAGATTTCTTGAACAGAGGTTTTTGTAGCATGCCAAGTTTGAGCAATAGAGGGAAAATTTGGAGTGGTACACAGGAAGAAGGGGCCACGAATGAGCAACAAGACGCCTGCAAAAGGGGGCCGAAGCCCAATATCAATTTTTTTTATTATTGATAATGATTTTTTTTATATTTATTAATATTAATCAAAAAATTGCAGAGGGGGTTTTTTAGAAGGAAGATTTTAGAAAATGGTTTAAAAATGTTTATTTATTATTTTGATTAAAGAAAATGGTTTTGTAAAAAAAATTATAGTTAATTTTTTTTAAATAAATCTAATAATATTTTTTACTACACTAGGCTTAGAGCTAAAAAAAATTGATTTTTTTAAGAAATTTGAACATGCAAATAATAACATGCAGAAATAATGAATTTCTTTTAAAAAAACTTGAACTAGAACCTTTTATTTGAGGGTTTCTAAAAATTGCATAAATTTAAACATGCATGCAAATTATATTGCACAAATTTGAAATTTGAAAAACTTAGAAATATTTAGATAAGAAATCCTGCACAAGGGTTAGAAAAATATATCAAACAAAAAGCAAGATTAGACTTTTTGGCTCTTCTTCTCCTCTCTTAGAGTGCCTCCAATGGTGTTCCTTTAAAACTTGGTAAACCTTCAACAATGTAGCTCACAAAATATTAGTAATACCAAGCTCTGATACCATGAAAGGAAAATGTAAATGAGGAATGGAAAGTACTGACTAATGAACATTGTTTGAAGGAAAGAGATTACCAAGAAATAGAGAAGTTGAACCAAGCACCAAAAAATGTAAGGGAGACACAAGAATTTGATAAGGGGAAAAATCAAGAAAAAACCCCAATATTATGAATGGAGGAAAAATGACTAAGAATGATACAAATAGATAGAGAGATAGAGAGCACTTAATCCTTAAGCTTGCTTGCTTGAATATGAAGAATACAAGGAGAGGCACCTCAATAAATAGAGGTGAGAAGATCAGTTAGAATGTAACTCCCAACTCAATGAATTCCACCATTCATCTATGTGTGTGCAATATGTCAAGAACCTCTTAAGGAGGTGGCTACTTGAATATTCCTTAATTAAGGAATTAAAAATAAAATGAGTCATCCTCACACATGTGTGAGAAGACAAAAAGACAAGACTTGTAGGAATTCTTTTGGAATATTCCTACAAGTTAATAAATAATTACAATAAAAGAATAACCTTTACCAAGTAAAGATTAATCTTCTAACAAAGATGACATCTACAGTAGGTGGAGATAAAGTCAAATCTGATTGCAAGCAATGGAAAGATCAATCTGATTTTCTGACAACTTTATCAAATTTCTAAATCTGATTCTGTGAGAAATTAATTACAACACCCCCCCTTAATTTTGAACACATATGCTTCAGCATTCACAACACTCAAATTTCTTTGACTTTGAAAAATTTTCCTTTTGAAAATTCTTTTGTCAACTTACTTGTCAATCGATCTTTTGGTATGTGAAACTCTAATTCAATTTCTTCATTTTTGGAAAGTACTCTTCCTCATGCTACTGCATTCGTCTGCAAGAACTTAATTCTATCACATCGTCGATGATCACAAATGAACTTGATGTCTTCATGCACCTTCATCTTCAAGTGATCTTCAGATCACTTAAAATCTAGATGTATACTTCCTACTATCTTTAAAGTTTTCCTCTTTTCTTGATTTCATACAAGACAATATTAGCCACATTTCTCAAACCTTTACATCTTTCTTGATTCCTTGGCTCCATTGTCCAAACACAATCCTCCTCCCTAAACTCTGAGTCTGACTTAGGTCCCCCTTCATGCTATCAAACATCCACACCAACACTATGACAAATACACCTTGTCAAGATCCTATCAACTTATCCTTCTCTGTAGACATTTCACACTTCTTGCGATATCCAAGCCTTTCCAAACCATGTCATCTTCCTTTACAACTCCCCATCTTCGAGTTAACTAGCAACCTTGTTGGTTTGCAACCCAAGTTCAGGCTAACTCTTTGTAGCTCCCTCCTTTCTCATACTTTGATAGGGTCGTCTTACTTGCTTCAAAGGTTCCTAACCCTAGTTTTAACCTTGCGACCTCGTCCCTCTTGGACTTCGTCTAGGTCAACTTCCCTCCAAGAATTCTGCTTCTAGAGTTTGAATCCCAATCATTAGTAAGCCTACAACATAATCTTGCGTTGATGCTCCAAAGAACTACTTTGTTCTGGTTGCACCATTTTAGAACACCCACCTTTGAGTCCCCACACAAATGGAACACTCTACATCAACTTGGTACCCACATCTTTTGGTTCTACCCAAACTCAGCATTGAAACCAATCCAACACTCACTTACAACTCATCCACTTCACTCTACAAGAACTATTAAGATTATTCATGTGCAAGATTTCATCCACTTACACTCCACTTAGTAACATGCCATTCTTATTGAGCTTGCCTGCCCATTATGGAAAGTTCATACAGAGAAGAGATCACATACCCCCTTCGCCATAACTTTTTGCACTAGAGAAGAGGTCCCATACCCCCTTCACTACACCTTCTAAATCTTATCAACCCATGCCACACTAAATAAGACAAATAGACTCACAATATCAACCAAAACATTACCAATTACAGTCTTCGATCTCCTTTCTCAAAATTGGTGGCCTCTTACTTCCATAGCAATGACTTACACACTGAACAAATTCTACTACAATGAGGCTCTTCCTTTGTCAGCATCTTCTAACTGCTACAACAACGATCTTCAAACTACTGGATCTACAACTTTTCTATCTCTCCATATGTTGCGATGATCGATTCTAAAAATGACCTCTTTATCTCTTTGATACAAATCTAAAGACAATTTTCTATCTTTTTTTAACAACGGCTCAACACCTACTATCTCACTATTATTCGCTCTTGCCAAGGCTACTTTTCTTTACTACAAAAATACATGACCTCCTCAAATCTTCTTTTTCTTCAACTATGAATCTTCTAGATCTTCATTGCTTCTATTCTTCAATTAGCAACAATCTCATCTCTTTTTATCTATACAGATCTTCTTTGGTTTCTACAATTATAGCTAGCAGCTTCAATGCCATCAAACATCAACACTCCACTGAAATATTCTTTATCTCTATGGTCTTCAAGCTAACATGCTCTCCTTTAAGCAGTGAGATAGGCTTCCTTAACAATAGCATAAACCACAACCTGTCTTCTAGGTTTACACAACATCTTGACTCAATATTATGACCAACATCATCCAATTGGTAGCCTCTTTTTCTTGGTAGCACTTTTAATTAAATTTCAAGCACTTTCCTTGATTGAATCTCCATCTACCAATCTTCTTTATCTCATTTATCTTTAATTAACTTTCTCTTCTTCTGCTAACACTAATTAACAACTGGAACTATGTTAGCAAACTTCTACTTTCTTCTTTTATTTTGACTGCAAACTCACAAGAGAACAATGACCTTCTATTTCACTTCTAATCTCTCTCAATCTTCATGTCTGGTTCTAATACCATGAAAAGAAACATGGAACATAGGAGAAACACAAAACAAAAAAGACTCTAAATTTGAGCTCTAATGAATACAAGCTCATAGCATTCAATTTATAAGGAAATACATAATAAATGTTATAAAGACTATAGTAGAGTGTTAGATGCATAATTAATGAGGATAAGTGAAATTGAGCAATTGTGAGTAAAATGTGGGTGATTGAGAATGGCGCTTGGTCAACTATAAGCACAGAAGTCAACCGGTTTGTGCTGACACACTTGACATATAATTAATTAACCTTTCAACATAAGATAGATGCCATAATATTATAGCTGAGAAACCATTAAAATGGGAAATGATATTCAAGGTATGAGACAACACCTGTCATCCTGAAGCTAAGCCTCAGGCCCCTCACAAATTTGAGTAAATATGCTAGAAAGATTTAGAAGTCAACATTTAATATTTTCAACAAAACTAGGGCTCTAATTTCGTGAGAACGTTATAATATCAAAAATTAGTCCCCCAAACTACAAAAGAAAAAAATAGATCACCATCTTAGTATTTCATATAAGTGAACTGTACCTTCCTCATGGAAAACACAAAATTTTCATTCCTGTCATATGATACATAGGGTATAGAAATGTGGACCAACCTCCTAAAGTAAATAGGAAGGATGGGCATATGCATATCCTGTAGTTGAACTGTGGACAAATGATCTATGACCCATATGGTGGATTGATGTAGGCAAGAATCAAATATCTTGTCTCAACAACTTTTGAAACAACTACAACATGATTTTTGTTTTAGTTCATAAATTTTATTGTTCTAATTAATTATCAATAGTGATAAAATGAATCAACCAACAAATTCATAGCATATGACATACATATAAATAATTATTTCCAAACTGTATAATTGCAAATTTAATCTAGCAACAATAAACATTTCTTTACAAGGGAATATATATATTGACATGCTACCTGAAAAAAATAATAAGGGAAATAGAATGCACCTGTCTTGAGAAATGATTCCACTTACTCAAACACTACAACTCAAAGCACTTTATGCATACTCACAATCCTTTTTGCAACACATTGACAATTTCTAGACTCATACAGCCCCTTTAAATAACCTACTTTTTTGGAAGTAATAATGTCCATAAACGAAAATTTGATAGAAAATATTTTAGTATCAAATTAGTATCTTTTCATGATCATTGATTCTAGAATCATGTGCAATAATACATATTATCACTCTCCATTGTCAAAATGAAGAGTACAAAAAAAACTATGTCAAAATCTAAATGCACGTTAAATTACCTTTATGTCATTTCATATTAATATACACAAATATGGAAACTAAAAAAATCTTTCGCCTTGAAATTAGAGAGCCAAAAACAACAATTCAAAATTTGCTAAAAGGAAAGGAACACAATAAGATTGAATATGGAAAAAAATCTTTAACCCTAAAGTTAGAGGGCCCAAAACAACAATTCAACTTTCCTAAAAGAAAAGGAACACACAAAGCCTGATTATGAAAATAATCAATTTCTATGTTAGCTCCATGTGTATGTGTGGGTGCCACATACAACAATATGCTCTAAGGATAAGTATTAGCCTCACATACGTAGCATAACCAACTTTGTTCAGATGGCGATGCCACTCAAAAAGCTAGCTTCTTAGCTCTACCCTATGTCATTACCCTATGTTATTAAAAAACAAGCTTCTTAGCCATGCATGTTAAAGTTTCCTCACTGAACATATCTTCAAAGCATATTTTAAAGTCTTACCAAATAAAATCTTGTCTTGTTATTCATGTATTTATTCCAAATTTAGCTTGCATACTATCTGATAGTCCCTTTTTGATGGGGACATTAACTGCATTATGTTTGTTAACTAGCAAAAAAATTTAAATGGAAAATGTTATTTTCATTGTCACTTATAAATAATTCGTGTGTTCAGTACCGTGTAAAAAAAAACATTAATTATTTTTGTATATATATTGAAATATTTAATTATTTTATTCTTAATAATAAAAAATATTTATATGTTGAAATAAGTTTTATTTATTGTTTTTTAATATTTCATTGACTATTAATGTGTGTGATGTTAATATTAGTTATGATTATTATGATATATATAATTCAAAAAATTATATCATTTAATACTTAAATTTCATAATATTAATGAATTTATATATAATAAAAATCTATTATTATATTGAAAATAAAAAGATTTTTCTAAATCTCTCAACCACATCAAATAATTAAATTAAATAGGTTAGAGATGCTGTTTTGTTCTCACCCCTCAGTAGGTTGTCCTTGATGACAAAGACACAAATGGTGCTTTGGACAAGTTCAGATTGATGGTTGTTGTCTATCATGCTTTAGAAATCACAGGCTTGGCTTTGTATCTTGGTGATTGGTATTGGTTACATGGTATACACAGTTGGTCTCATTTGGACATTTCATTTGGACAGGTTGGCACTTCTTTATTGCATATCAGGTATATTATTTCAATTCATCATTATTAGGTTGATCATGGCATCATTGACAAGATTCATTTGATTATGTCTTCATGGCATTCTAGATTGATGATCTTCATGGCTGTCTCATAATTCTTTGGTATCCATGGTTACAATATATTATTTGGTACATGGATTTTTGGGTTGTGTCCTTTCTTATCTTCATGGCCAGATTAGTTGGTTATTGTATTATACATGAGGTGGAGATGTTTGTATTATTACATAGTTAGTCTTGAATCCTTGAGTTGGCTACTATAGCTTCATAAGCAATGGTATTGCTTAGTATTTTCATACCATTTCTTATAAAATAGTATTTCGACATTCATGGGCCTTCACATGTTATATGGATTCACATTTCATATTCATTTATATCTTGGCATATGTTTACTTGTGATATAAGTTGGTCGGCATTAAGATATTTCTATTTGTTTTTAAAGTGCTTTAGCACTTAAAGGCCATCAATATACACTATGGTTAACACTTTTAAAGTGATTGGAAAGGTGGCATTTCCCTAGTTTTTGTTTGAAGGTCGATCATGTTTCGGGATTATACATTGCACAACAGTCAATACATATTTTTTAGAGACTTGGATTGTCAGCATATGTATTATGCTTGGTTTGCTTACTTGGCAGCGACAATATTATTGTTTAATCAGTTTATTGATTGTGTTGACTTGGACATCACACATGGATTATGATTTGGCACTGATTTAATATTTCATTGTGTCGGTGACATGGATTTCAAAATGATTGTAGTATGATTTTAGGATTTCAAATTTCATTCATTTTGGTTTGGAGTTTCAATGAATAAAGAAATAGGGTAAACAAAAGTTTGAACCCTA
The DNA here is from genome assembly GCA_007258455.2 of Sequoia sempervirens. Taxonomy (NCBI): domain Eukaryota; kingdom Viridiplantae; phylum Streptophyta; class Pinopsida; order Cupressales; family Cupressaceae; genus Sequoia; species Sequoia sempervirens. The sequence continues at coordinate 77,418 of VDFB02089282.1, read as the reverse complement.
GCACTGCCATGCTGGAATTACAATTGTAGGTTGAGCATGTTAGCTATGGTATTCTAACTTGGTTTTCAGTTATGTTCGTCTTTGATGGATGGAAAGATAGTTGGTGGCCTTCGCTTGAGCTGGAAGTGGTAGTTTGGGAAGCTTTTCATGAAGAACTTCATGGATTTTGTTTGCAAAATGATCTTCTTGTTTCTTCGAAGTGAACAAGGTGAAAAATGTAATCTTTTGGTTATTTGAAAAGATTTCAAATCTTTTTCTTTGAATTTTTTTTTAAAACAAATGTTAAGAAAACAACTAATGAAATAATTAACAATTTGTTTAAACTGTATTTTTCAGTTACATTTTTAGAAACCCTAACTCGAGGGTCTAGTTCTTGACTTGAGGTCTCACATTTCAGTTACAAGGGTTTCATGTTCTCTATATAAACATGGCTTTAAACTATTGTTCATATGGGGATGTATGAGTAAAATATAGAGCATTTGTTGGTCATATCATTGTTATATCTACAATATGTGAGAAGAGGAAAGAGGGTTTTTATTATGTGATATATCTATTTCTTATAACAAAGATATCATTCAGAATTATGAGAAATTATTATGGTACTGTTATGAATAGTACATATTGTAGATGGAATCTTTGAAAATCTTTTATGTTTTTGTATTCAGTTGTGATTTCAAGGTCCTGCAAATGTAAATGTAATTGTAAGGTCATTTTTGTATACACAATTTAGACAGTGACTTTGTAATGGAGTTGGTGCTCTTATGAATTTGTTGCTTCAGAAACTTGTTACAGAGTTGGTGCTCTTTGATTAATGAAAAGGAATTTTTAGCGAGTGGTTTTTATACCCCAAGAGGGTTTTCCACTCAGGAAAACTGTGTTATGTGATGTTATTGGTCTCTCATTTAGTTTCATATTAATGTGCTCATTTAGTAAATGCTCTAATTATTTTAGTGTGTTCAAAAGGTTCATATATCAAAATGTTCAAGTCTGTCATGCAAAGTTGAAATTGTTCAAATCTGATTTTAAAAACCTTCCATAAAGCAAGTTAAATATGCATTAGGAAAAGTTTTAGTTTTGTTTCAAAACCATAAATAAGATTGTTCACACATTAATTGAACAATATCATATGATGCTTTTAATATGACGTGTAAATGTTAAGTTTCATGTAAATCTAATATAAAGTGTTAATAGTCAATTGTATAAACAAATCTTCCACATTGGGTTAACATTAGTCAAAAGTTTGATTGTGCATTCAAAGTCGAAAGTTAAAATTATTTCACTCTGATTCACCCCCCCTCTCAGAGTGAATCCACTTCCAATAAGTGGGATAAGAGCGTAGGGTCCTGCATTAGGTTTCTTACCTAAGATTGATTTTGGTCTTGGAAGTCATTATGTCACAAATTTGAGAAGGTATTCTATCTATTTGTATAGTCTATATGTTTTGTGAAAGCATTTTTTTTTTTATTAATGTTGATGTAAAAAGCTAGATCCTTGCATAAACCTAACCAAAGTAAATTCAATCAAGTTCTTGATAAGAAGATTACTATGGGTAAGTGCAAAAGAAATGGAAGTCAGAAGAAAAACACTAGTGTCGAGTCTAGTAAAGTTCTATCTCAAGAATTACCCCTACCAGTTGTTAATAAAAATGATCCTATAGTTGGAGAAGAAGAAGATCACTTAGTAAGTGACTTTGAACAAGAATTTGGTAAAAAAAATGTGAGGATGATGAGTTTGAAGTTGATTTCGAAGGAGAACTATTTTCTACCTTAGATGAGCTTAAAAGACTTAAACTAGAAAATAAGGAACTTAAGACACAACTTCAAAAGAGTAATGATATTAATAAAGAATGAAATCAAAACTATGTTAAATCCAAAAAGATTATTGAACTTATGAAAGCCCAAATTGTTGATAAAAAAATACTGAAGAAGGATTGGAAGCCAAGTTAAAAGACAAGGGCACTGAGTTGTGTATTGCTTCTTTAAGAAAATGTTCAGATAATGATTCCTTGTTAAAAGATCTAACTCTTAAAGATGATATGATTATTAGTCAGAAAATTGAAATTGAAGAATGTAAGAGGATAGCAGATGCTTTAAGATCTGATTTGGAGGTTAAAAAGGTTGAATGTCTAAAACTAGCAGGAGAAGTATTTGCACTAAGGAAAGAGCTTGAAAGTCTCAAGGTTCAATTAGGTAAAAATCTGAAATTTGATCATAGTACTCATCTACTGAATGAGATGATTGGCAGACAAAAGCATTCTAATATTATGTTTACTTTTCTCTAGTGTTGATGATATGGACTGAGATTCTTGGAAAAGCCATATTTTTATTCTTGCTATGATATTAGTATGTTGATATGTTACATATATGGGTATATACATCCACTTGAGGCATTACACATTTTTTTTCTACCCTTTGTCTTTGATGCAAAAAGGGGGAGAGAGATTTGTGTTTTTCCATCAAGGAAAAAGGGGGAGATTGTCATTTTGTTCTCACCCCTCAGTAGGTTGTCCTTGATGACAAAGACACAAATGGTGCTTTGGATAGGTTCAGATTGATGGTTGTTGCCTATCATGCTTCAGAGATCACAGGCTTGGCTTGGTATCTTGGTGATTGGTATTGGTTACATGGCATACACATTTGGTCTCATTTGGACATTTCATTTGGAGAAGTTGGCAGTTCTTTATTACATATCAGGTATATTATTTCAATTGCTCATTATTAGGTTGATCATGGCATCATATACAAGATTCATTTGATTATGTCTTCATGGCATTCTATTGATGATCATCATGTTTGTCTCATAATTCTTTGGTATCCTCGGTTACGATATATTATTTGGTACATGGCTTTTTGGGTTGTGTCATTTCTTATCTTCATGGCTAGATTAGTTGGTTATTATATTATACATGAGGTGGAGATGTTTGTATTGTTACATAGTAAGTCTTGTATCCTTGAGTTGGCTACTATAGCTTCGTAAGCAATGGTATTGCTAAGTCTTTTCATACCATTTCTTATAAATAGTATTTTGACATTCTTGGGTCTTCACATGTTATATGGATTCACATTTCATATTCATTTATATCTTGGTATATGTTTACTTGTGATATAAGTTGGTCGGCATTAAGATATTTCTATTTGTTTTTTAAAGTACTTTAGCACTTAAAGGCCCACAATATACACTATGGTTAACACTTTTAAAGTGATTGGAAAGGTGGAATTTCCTTTTTTTTTAATTGAAGGTCGATCATGTTTCGGCCTTATACATTGCACAATAGCCAATACATATTTTTTAAAGACTTGGATTGTCGACATATGTATTATACTTGGTTTGGTTACTTGGCAGTGACAGTATTATTGTTTAATGAGTATATTAAGACTGTGTTGACTTGGACAACACATTTGGATTATGATTTGGCGCACATTTAATATTTCATTGTGTTAGTGACATGGATTTCAAAATGATTGTAAGATGATTTTAGGATTTCAAATTTCATTCATTTTGGTTTGGAGTTTCAATGAAGAGAGAAATAGGGTAAACAAAATTTTGAACCCTAGCACCGCTGTGCTGGAATTACAATTGCAGGTTGAGCATGTTAGTTGTGGTATTTTGACTTGGTTTTCAGTTATGTTGGTCTTTTATGGATGGCAAGATAGTTGGTGGTCTTCGCTTGAGTTGGAAGCAGTAGTTTGGGAAGTTTTTCATGAAGAACTTCAGGGTTTTGTTTGCAGGTTAAATCCACCATAACAGAGGTAATATCTAAATGATCTTCATGTTTCTTCGAAGTGAAAAAGGTGAAAAATGTAATCTTTTGGTTATTTGGAAAGATTTCAAATCTTGTTCTTTGAATTTGTTTTTGAAACAAATGTTAAGGAAACAACTATAGAAATAATTGACAGTTTGTGTAAACTGTATTTTTTAGTTACATTTTTTAGAAACCCTAACTTGAGGGTCTGGTTCTTGACTCAATGTCTCACATTTCAGTTACAAGGGTTTCATGTGCTCTATATAAACATGGCTTTAAGCCATTGTTCAGATGGGGATGTATGCAAAAAATACAGAGCATTTGTTGGTCATATCATTGTTATATATACAATATGTGAGAAGAGGAAAGAGGGTTTTTATTATGTGAAATATTTGGTTCTTATAATAGAGATATGATTCAGAATTATGAGAAATTATTGTGGTACTGTTATGAACAATACATATTGTAGATGGAATCTTTGAAACTCTTTTATGTTTTTTTATTCAGTTGTGATTTTAGGACTGCAAATGTAAATGCAATTGTAAGGTCATTTTTGTATACACAATTTAGACAGGGACTTTGTAAAGGAGTTGGTGCTCCTACTGAATTTGGTGCTTCATAATTTAGGCAGATTTGGTGCTCTTATGAAGTTGGTGCTTCAAAAAATTGTTACAAAGTTGGTGCTCTTTCATTAATGGAAAGGAATTTTTAGCGAGTGGTTTCTTATACCCCAAGAGGGTTTTTCCACTCAAGAAATTTTTGTGTTATGTGATGTTATTTGTCTCTCATTTAGTTTCATGTTAATGTGCTCATTTAGTCAATGCTCTGATTCTTTTAGTGTTTACAAAAGGTTCATATATCAAAATGTTCAAGTCTGTCATGCAAGGTTGAAATTGTTCAAATTTGATTTTTAAAAACCTTCCATAAATCAAGTTAAATCTGCATTAGGCAAAGTTGTAGTTTTGTTTCAAAAGCATAAATAAGAATTTTCACACATTAATTGAACAATATCATATGATGATTTTAATGAGGTGTAAATGTTAGTCAAGTTTCATGTCAATCTAATATAAAGTGTTAATAGTCACTTGCATAAACAAATCTGCCACATTGGGTTAACATTAGTCAAAAGTTTCATTATGCATTCAAAGTCGAAAGCTAAAATTATTTCACTCTGATTCACCCCCCTCTCACAGTGAATCCACTTCCAACAAGTTGTATCAGAGCGTAGGTTCCTGCTTTAGGTTTCTTACATAGGATTGATTCTGGTCTTGGAAGTCATTATGTCACAAATTTGAGAAGGTATTATGTCTTTTTGTACAGTCTATATGTTTTGTGAAAGCATTTCTATTTTTGATTAATGTTGATGTAAAAAGCTATATCCTTGCATAAACCTAACCAAAGTAAATTCAATCAAGTTCTTGATAAGAGGATTACTATGGGTAAGTGCAAAAGAAATAGAAGTCAGAAGAAAAACACTAGTGTCGAGTCTAGTAAAGTTCTATCTCAAGAATTACCCCTACTAGTTGTTAATAAAAATGATCCCATAGTTGGAGAAGAAGATCACTTAGTAAGTGCCTTTGAACAAGAATTCAATAAAAAAGAATGTGAAGATGATGAGTTTGAAGTTGATTTGGAAGGAGAACTGCTTGCTGACTTAGATGAGCTTAAAAGGCTTTGTGAACCATGATCCTAATACCTGCAAAAAACAACAAACAAACACATTAGAAGATTGAAATGCAAGTTAGAAACATGATTCCTCAAGAAATCCATTTATCAATGCTCTAAATAGGAAAATGAAAGCAATACAATGAGAAATCAACAAAAGAGATTAAATCATATGAAAGCAATGTAAATTCTTGATCTCTTGAGGGAGTTGGTGCCAAGTTGATGTGAAAATTGGCCCTTTCCCAACTCCAATGCTAGCTTTGATGATTTGATGAAGATTGTGATCCACTTTGATGAAGATTGATGAATGCTCCAAGCTAAAATCTGCAAAAAACCTAGCTATGATTCAATGAGATGGATGAGAATTGCTAAGTATTTTAGCATGGTAACTTTGCTTGAGATGTGGATGATGAAATAAGGATATAAGCTCTTTTATTTATAGATTGATTAGTTGAAGAGATGTCAAATTTGATCAATGTGGGACAAAGATTCCAATGATATGATGCCACTTGTCAACATGTGAGAGGATGAAGGTTGAGCAAGTTTTGATCCATGTGCAAGTTTGAAATTTGAATTTGATGAGATGACATGTTTAGGGGGGATGAAAAATGAGTTAAATGCCAAGTGGGAGACATGTAAGAGACAAATGTAAGAGCTTTAAATGCTTTGTTGGATGGACAAGTCCTTTTGGGGGGAGATTTCAAATTTGAGGAATATTCCATCTTAGATGCCTTTTTTGAATGAAAATAGATGAATTATTAAATTAAATAAATGATTTTCATGTGCAAGTTGCAAAATCTAGAGGATTTGAATGATTAGGATTAAATTAATCAGGATTTGATTAATTTAAGGGGATATTTAGCTGATTTGACAATTTGATTTAGATTTTTGGATTAATTTAAATCAAAAAGAGAGGAATATGATAAGAGGCTAATTAAATAAAGATTTTGATTTATTTAATTAAAAGGGATGGTGTTAGATTAAATCAAATAAAGTTTTAATTTATTTAATTTATGAGATAGACTTTAGAGATTTAATCAAATAAATTGATTATTTAATTAAATAGGGATAATTAGATCAGATGAATTGATTTAATTAACAAGGGAAAGTGACTTAATTAGACAAAATAATTTATTTAATTAAGAGACGAATATTGATGAATTTAATCAGATAAGGGAATTTGATTAAACAGTTAGACCGAGGGATGATTTAGGAAGAAACGATGTTAGTAGATCAGAGTGTGATATCAATCTGTATATTTTTGATGTCTACAGGCTTAAACCAGAAAAGTAGGAACTTAAGATACAACTTTAAAAGAGTAATTATATTAATAAAGCATTAAATCAAAACTATGTTAAATCTGAAAAGATTATTGAACTTCTAAAATCCCAAATGGTTGATAAGAAAAATATTGAAGAAGGATTGGAAGACAAGTTAAAAGAAAAGGGTGAATTGTATATTAAACTAGAAAATGAGATTGCTTCTTTAAGAAAATGTTAAGATAATGATTCCTTGTTAAAAGAACTAATGCTTAAAGATGATATGATTATTAGTCGAAAAAATGATATTGAAGAATGTAAGAGGATAGCAGATGTTGTAAGATCTGATTTGGAGTTTAAAAAGGTTGAATGTCTAAAACTAGAAGGAGAAGTAGTTGCACTAAGGAAAGAGCTTGAAAGTGTTAAGGTTCAATTAGGTAAAAATCAGAAATTTGATCATAGTACTCATCTACTAAATGAGATGATTGGCTGAAAAAAGCATTCTAAGTATCCTTCAGGTGTGGGATATGAGGTTGGAAAAATTTCTACAGGTAAATCTAAACATGAGACAGTGTTTGCTACTGTAGATGGAAGGAATTTTGTAGCCAAGCAAACACCAAGAATGAAGGTTGATCTTGGTCACCATATTGCTGCTATTTAGATAAAAGATAAATGGATTGATGAAAGGACAAATAGATCATCAAGATATTCATTTATGAGGTATAACTACTCTCAATTTTATGGCTATTGCTATCATTGTTATGCTTATGGTCATAGAGCAAGAAATTGTAGGAGATATGTAAGAAATGATTATAGAAGTTTTGGAATGTCAAGAAAGAATGTTTACTTTATTCCTCAAATTGACTATAACATCACATGCTTTAAATGTCATAAAATTGGGCATAAGGAACAACAGTGTGGGAGTAAGTTGAAGGCATCATTTAAAAATAATGATATAGGTGCATTGATCAAGAAAAAGAAAGGGCCCATACAGGTTTGGAGGAGAAAACAAGACCAAGGAAGTAAATCTCAAAGAATCTGGAGAAGAAAGCAAGAAAAGGAGAAGGACTAAGTTTTGTACATGATGCACAAGGATCTTCTCTTAGCATTTAATGGTTGTTTGGTTTAGGGGGAGCTTTCCATGAATATTCTACTTCAGCTTGGCATTTTTGGCATTACTTATGTGATACTGTGATACATGATTGTATATTCACATGTATTCTTGACTCTCTAACAACATTTCAATTGATATTACTGTCGAACCCCAATCCAAATACTTGCAAAAAACAACAAAACAACACATTAGGATATCAAATGCAAGTAAGAACAAGGATTCCCCATGAAATCCATTAGCAAAGTTTTAAATAGGAAATAAAGCAAGAATGAGATGAAAGAACAAGGAAACAAGCTAAGTCCTATTCAAGACAATGCAAACTCTTGATCCCATGGGGGTATTGGTGCCAATTTGATGTGAAAATTGGCCCTTTCCCAACTCCAATGATGCAATGCTGATTTGATGAAGGTTGTGATCCACTTGGATGGAGGATGATGAGTGCTTCAATACAAAAATCTGTATAGCCTAGCTACAAATTCAAAAATATGGATGAAGATTGCTAGATAATTGAGCATAGTAAGTTTACTCAAATTGTGGATGATAGAATGAGGAGATTAGCCTCTTATTTATAGAATGAGAAGATGAAAGTGTAGAAGTTGAGGAAGCCAATTTCACAGACCCCGAAGATCACCTGCATGCAAATAACCTATCACATAAAGGAAGAGATGGAAACAAAAAACCAAGGGTGCTCTACAAGTTTCAAGAGAGATTGCATTAACTGAATTGAATAATTACAAAGACCAATCCTTATAAAGAGATCATGCAAAACCTAAAAGGAACCCTAATAGGTAGACATTTAATAATTAATATAATTATTAAATGTCACAATATGCAAACTAAAGTGAAATCTTAAGAGAGGAATAAAGGTAACTTAATTAATATAATTAAGTTAAAACCTTTACTCTAACACCCCCCCTTAAGATGAGCAAAATTGCAGCTACAAACATATGCAAGAAAGCAAAGTTAACTACAATGCATGAAAGCAAACAAGGGTCCCGACAACTAGGCTTGATGAGGTACCCGAATACAACCAAATCTCTATAAAGTGGAGAAATAGAGAAAACCTCATGGGAAAAACTCTACTCCAAAAAGAGATGAAAGACATGAAGAACATCACTAAAGCAGAAGAAGCTACAAACAACTATCAAAATATGACTGCTATGGTGTTGAAGAACCTCCTCTGAACATAGGATGATCAGGATCAAGAAGACAACAACCTGCATGAGTGGCCCCAACGACACTACTCGAATAAAATGGAAAACAAAGGAAAATGTAAGGAAAGCTACATGCAGAAGCAACTCTCCGAACGTCAAAACCTCAAGGAAGAATGTAGAGATACCTTTTAAATTTTACAATTACAGTCCAATTAAGATGCACTTGAAAGAGATAACAAAAACAGAGTATTTGACAAACACATATGAACACCAAATTTATGTGGGAAAACCCTTACGGGAGAAAAAACCCACCAAACGAAGAGAAGTCACTTTGTATTATAGTAATAAAGATAACAAACAGAGTTTTGACTTATCTTTCTGATGTTAGTTTACAACAGCATTCACCATGAACAACCTTGTTACAGAACATTCACATTATAGTCTTCACAGAATAGAATTCATCCACTGATTATACAATCACATAGCAAACTGTCGATCCTTCGAACCAGACATCATCTACTACTCTAGACTATATTCATGTCACCCCTGTCTATCGAGCTTCCTCTCAAAACTGCCACAACAAACTATCTTCCAACGGTTCCCATTCAGCTTCTCTGATTGGTCAACTACAAGCCACATAGAATAGTCTTCACTCGATCAAAAGGATTCAATCTGTTGGCATGTTGGTGAGACACTAATTGTGTCTCCCTGATGCCACACAACAAGCATTCGATATCGCCAAGAGTTCATCCTATCGGCAAGATGTCATACTGAGTCCAGACGACTATCGCTAAGACTTACTAGTGTCACCAATACCTCATACCGAAGTTCTCCACATGTATTGCTATCACCAAGACTCGTCGCTATCGGTGAGATGTCATATCGAAGCTCCATAAGTCACATAGACATGAGTGTTCTCATCGGAAAGACAAATGTCTTTTGCTGAGAGGTTATACCGAGCATCCAAGACTCTCCGCGAAGACTTCATAATGAAACACTATCGGTAAGACATCGTTTGTCGCTAAGACTTTACACCAAGACTTCTTTCATTATCCTGATGACTCCAATGTAAAACCATTCAACAAGACATCACACATCGGTAAGACTTCTTACTGAGTCACTGCATGTTACTCCGACTGTATACTATCGGTGAGACAAACCATCTATCACCAGGAGTTCATAGCGAAACCTCCATGTTACCCTAAAGACACCAAGAAAATTCTATCAGCGAGACATTCCTATTGGTAAGACTTCTTACTGAACACCCAAGACTCTCCCTGAAGGATTCAAAAGAAATGCTATCGGTGAGACTTCGTTCGTCATTGGGACCTCACACCGAAGTAAGCTTTTCAGCCAAGGGTCTCCCTAATATACGATATGAATGGCCTGTCAGCAAGAGATCTTCACTCGGCATAGGGCTACAATGACAGTCACAAGTCACAGTGATAGGCTCCTTCGGCATTACTTAAACATTGTCTCGATGACCTGTACAAACCATAAGATACAAAGCTGCTAGTTGGCCAAACCCAAAGCATGTCACACCGACTTACGCTTTCAGAGGTTTCAACCTGTGGGATTGAGGCACACATTTCCAACAATCTCCCACTTGACGAAGATCACACAGGCACCTCTAGAGCACAACAAAACTATTGAAAATCATGGGGACTAAGGCCTATCAAATTGGCACACCACATGAACTTGTATGTGCTCACTGACTTCATCAATGCATCTGCAACATTCTCTAAAGTATCAAATTTTTCCAAACTAACCTTTCCATCCTCCACCATATCTCGTACAAAGTGGTACTGTACATCTGTATGTTTCGTCCTGGCATGGAAAGTGGGATTCTTTGTCAGACAAATTACACTCTAACTGTCACAAAAATAGTTATTTGCCCTAAATCAAAACCAATGTTAGAACACAAACATTTTAACCAGACTGCTTCTTTACAAGCATGTCTAGCTGCCATGTATTCAGCCTCTATAGTGGACAAAGCGACTACAACCTACCGCTTACTCATCCAACTCACTGCACCAGCATTCAACATAAAAGTATATCCATTGGTGGACCTTCTGCTGTCAATGTCCCCTATCCAATCAGAATCCACATATCCTCGAATACTGAGAGTCCTCTATGATTCAACCAAGTTCCCATGGTAACACAAAGCAAAATCTGAAGTGCCCTTCAAATATCTGAAAACTCTCTTTACAACATCCTAATTTATCCTTCCAAGATTAGCCATAAACTGACTAAGAACTCCCACTACTTGAGCAATGTCTGGCCTTGTACAGACCATTGCATACATAAAAATTCCAACCACACTAGCATAGGGTACACTGGTCATTTCCTCCATCTCAGTAGGAGATTTTGGACAGTCTTCAACAAATAGCTTCATTCCCTACAAGACTGGAACAACTAGCTGCTTGCAATAATTCATGCAAAATCTCTCTAGAACATTCTTGATATACTTACTCTAACTGGTCCAAAGTTTTCTACTATTCCTATCCCTAGTTATCTCCATCCCTAGAATATACCTCGCTACACCAAGATCTTTCATTTTGAACTTAGCAGACAACTGAGACTTAAGATCAGAAATCATCAACTTACTATTGCCTATGAACAACATATCATCAACGTAGAGAACAATAATAAGAACTTGATCACTTTCAATTTTGTAATAGACACAATGATCAGATTTTGATCTTACAAATCCCAAAGACAATACAAAAGTATCAAATTTCTAGTATCACATTGTAGGTGACTGCTTTAACCCATACAAAGACCTTTTTAACTTGCAAACCAGTTTCTCTTTACCTTTCTCCACAAAGTGCTTAGGTTGGGACATGTAAATATCTTCTTCAAGATAACCATGAAGAAATGATGTCTTCACATCCATCTGTTTGACCTTTAAGTCATACGTTGTTGCAAGTGAAAAGAAATTTGATAGATGTTAGCTTAGCTATAGGAGAAAAAGTTTCCCCATAATCAATTCCCTCTACCTGGGAATAACCCTTTACAACCAACCTTGCCTTGTATTTTTCTACACTGCTATCCAGACCAATCTTCTTTTTAAATACCCATTTGTAGCCAACAACTTTTTTTCCTTTAGGAAAGGGCACCAAACTCCAAGTCTCATTCTTTTCTAATGATGCCATTTCTTCATTCATGGGTTCCAACCAAGAGTCTGAATCAGACATTCTAAATTCCTCTTTCACAGTCCTAGGCTCATTAGTGCTAGAAATTAAAGCATAGGCACAAGTAGAATCTATCAAAGAAAACCCATACCTATCAGGTTGCTTTCTTTCACGAGTTGACCTCCTCACTTGCTAAGGCTGGGGTTCTTCTTCTTCAGAACTTTCAGAACTACTTGAGCTCTCCTGAGTTTTAGGTACATTTTGAATTTTCAATTCCTCTATATCTGGTGTAGGAATAATTCCAACTACATCCTTATTATTTTCTGACTTTGTCTCTAACTGCAGATCCAGGGTGGAAAGCTTCAGCTCACAAAAGATTACACTTTTTTTGTATACAACCTTCTTTGTATCAGGATTCCAAAACTTTTTTCATTTTATGTCAGCACTATAGCCAATAAAAATACATTTAACAGCCTTATTCTCCAACTTAGATCTTTTCTCATACGACACATGAGCATATGCCTCATAGCCAAAAACATGAATATGTCTTAAAGAGGGCTTCTTACCAGACCACGCTTCCAAAGGTGTTTTCTCAAGAAGAGCAAAATTTGGAGAATGATTTATCAGGTAACATGTTGTAGCAACTACCTTAGCCCATAACTTCTCCTCCAAGCCAGTACTACTCAGCATACTTCGTGCTCTGTCCATTACTGTCCTATTGAACCTTTCTGGAACTCCATTTTGCTATGGAGTATAAGGTGTAGTCTTATGTCTTTTAATCCCATGGTCTTTATAATACCTCTTGAAATCATTAGAACAAAATTCACCACCATTATCAATCCTTAAACATTTTATTTTTCTTCCAGTCTGATTTTCTACAAGGTTCTTAAATTCCTTAAACTGACTAAACACTTTTGATTTACTTTTCAAAAAATAAACAAATGTTCTTCTCGAATAATCATAAATAAATGATACATAGTACCTTGAATTAGACAAAGAAGGAACATTCACTGGACCAAATAGATCAGAATGAATATAATCTAGCAAACCAGAAGATTTACGAAGACTGGAATAAAATGAAACACAGTGTTGTTTTCTATATATACAATGTTCACAAAATTCAAATTGAAGGTTACAATCTTCAAGCCCCTCAACTAGGTTTTTAAACCTTTCTCTCCAATGTTTCCTAGCCTATGATGCCAGAGCATAGTCATTTCTGCTGGAAGTTTAACTTCCATAGAGTTTACACAATTAGGAACATTTCCCTCTATTCCTCCATGGGTAGTTTTCTGTGACTTTACAGAGACACTGTTGCATTGAACAACATGTGCATCTAGCTTATAGAAGGTACCAATATGAGCACCTCTTGCTAGCACCATTGAGCCTCTAGTCATCTTGTAGCCATTTCTAGAGAACGTGACTTGCACTCCAATTTCATTCAGCATACTAACAGAAAGTAAGTTTTGAGCTAGACCTAGTATATGCATTACATTATTAATTCCCTTCACTCTTCCATCGGGGAATTGAATTTTGACTCTTCCATGGCCAACAATTTTCAAAGTTGAATCACTTGCCAAGTTCACCTTTCCACCATCTTATTCTTCATTCTATGTAAACTAGTCTCTATGATATGTCATGTGGAAAGATGCTCCATAATCAATCAGCCAGACATCATCTGATGCCTGCGTAGCCAAGGCTGCAATGAAGGCGTCTGCATCACTGTGAGAAGAATCATTGTCAGAAGAATACTTCTTCTTCTTCTTCTTCTTCTTCTTCTCCTCTTTACAATCCTTTCGGACATGACCAGGTTGCCCACAGTTCCAACACTTCACCTTGGACTTCTTGCCGGGAGACTTTGATCTCCCCTCTGATTTTGATTTAGATTTCTTGACCTTCTTCTTTCCTTTCTCTTTCAATCTTCCTCCAACAACAAGAGCCTCCTTCACCATCTCAAAATATTTCCTTCTCATCTCTTCTGATAACAAAGAACCAACAACATCTTCCATCTTGAAACTAGATGTTGTACTCCCAATAGCCATCACCAAGTGATCCCATGAATCTGGTAAAGAACACAATATTAGCAGACAACGATCCTCTTCATCAATATTTATGCCAACAGATGTTAACTGTGCAATCAACATGTTGAATGCATTCAAATGATCAGCTATAGAACCTCCTTCCTGCATTCTCAAGGTGTACAACTTCTTCCTCAGGAATAGTTTATTCACCAAGAATTTCCCCTGATAAATAGATGCCAGTCTCTTCCACAAGGAAGACACACTCTTCTCTTCATGCACATTGAGAAGAACGAAGTCTGCCAAACAGAGCCTTATCATCCCCTTAGACTTTCTATCTGTAAGGTCCCAATCTTCTTGCTTCATGCCTATAGGCTTAGTTCCAGACACAGAAATCCAAAGATCACGATCAACCAATAGATCTTCCATCTTAAATTTCCACAACTCAAAATTGTTGCCATTGAACTTCTCTATTTCAGTCTTTCTTGACTTGCTATCCATCTCAATCTGTAATTAGAAATTGACAAACTTCTACAAGAATCCCATTAAATAGAAATGACACAAAATACCCAACGTACCCACAAGGATAACACAATTGGGCAGGCTCTGATACCACTTTTAAGGAAAGCTAGATGCGGAAGCAACTCTCCTAACGTCAAAACCTCAAGGAAGAATGCAAAGATACCTATTAAATTTTATAGTTATAGTCCAATTAAGATGCACTTTAAAGAAATAACATAAATAGAGTATTTGACAAACACATATGAACACCAGATTTACGTGGGAAAACCCTTACGGGAGAAAAACCCACCATGGCAAGAGAAGTCACTTTGTATTATAGTAATAAAGATTACAAATAGAGTTCTGACTTATCTTTCTGATGTCAGTTTACAGCAACATTCACCATGAACAACCTTGTTACAGAACATTCACATTACAGTCTTCACAGAATAGAATTCATCCACTGATCATACAATCACACAGTAATCCATCGATCCATCGAAACAGACATCATCTGCTACTCTAGACTATATTCATGTCACCCCTGTCTGTTGAGCTTCCTCTCTGAACTACCACAACAAACTATCTTCCAACGGTTCCAATTCAGCTTCTCTGATTGGTCAACTACAAGCCACATAGGATAGTCTTCACTTGGTGAAAAGACTTCAATTTGTGTTGGCATGTCGGTGAGACACTAACCGTGTCTCCCCGATGCTACACAACCAGCATTCTATATCGCCAAGAGTTTATCCTATTGGCAAGATGTCATACCGAGTCCAAAAGACTATCACTAAGACTTCCTAGTGTCACCAAGACCTCATACCGAAGTTCTTCACATGTATCGCTATCGCCAAGACTCATCACTATCGGGGAGACGTCATATCGAAGCTCCATAAGTCACATAGACATGAGTGTTCTCATCGGCAAGACAAACTTCTTTCATTGAGAGGTTATACCGAGCATCCAAGACTCTCCGTGAAGACTTCATAAGGAAACACTATCGGCAAGACATCGTTTGTCTCTAAGACTTCACACCAAGACTTCTTTTGTTATCTTGATGACTCCAATGTAAAACCATTCGGCAATACATCACACATGGGTAAAACTTCTTACCAAGTCACCACATGTTACTCTGAGTGTATACTGTCGGTGAGACAAACCAACTATCAGCAAGATTTCATAGTGAAACCTTCGTGTTACCCCAAAGACACCAAGCGAATGATGCCGACGAGACATTCCTATTGGTAAGACTTGTTACCGAACACCCAAGACTCTCCACGAAGGCTTCAAAAGAAACACTGTCGGTGAGACTTTGTTCGTCGTTGGGACCTCACACCGAAGTAAGCCTTTCAACCAAGGGTCTCCCCGATATATGATATGAATGGCCTGTCGGCCAGAGATCTTCACTTGGCATAGGGTTACAACGATTGTCACAAGTCACAACGATAGGCTCCTTTGGCATGACTTAAACATTGTCTCGGCGACCTGTACAAACCACAAGATCCAAAGCTGCTAGTCAGCCAGACCCAAAGCATGTCACACCAACTTTCCCTTTCAGAGGTTTCAGCCTGTGGGATTGAAGCACACATTTCCAATAGAAAACACCTAGAACAAAGATACAGATGGCACAAGTACCAATAGTCTAAAAAATATTGATCAACTGAGAATGGAAGATTCCTTCCAAGGAAAAACCAAGGAAGAATTTGCACAAACAGTATAATACTCCCCATAATGCTAACTTGGAGAGCCTAACAGATCCACTGAAATGTTGTGTAACACCCTATAGTGCATGAGGGAGAAGAAACAACATCTGAAAGTGCACAAGAAAGCACCTACAACTGAAAAAGTGGTGTGCAAAACAAAGCACACATGCATGAGGCTAGAATCATATGGATCCACTGTCATCGTGGAGGGACACTCACCCGACAAAGGTGTGATGGAGAAAAATAAGGCACTACACAACCCCCCCATGAAACTTTATAATGCAGTGCGAGTACAAAATATGGCACCACCTTATGTTGAAAATCCCCAAAATACATGCACAATAGTGTGGCACTTTATCTCAATGCGTTTACATACAAGATTTTTCTTACAAAAGATTCTCAAAATTCCCACAAAGGACAAAAAAATAGAAATACATAAAGAACAGTAAAAAATGAAGTATCCCATGCAAACGAGAAGTTCCCAAGAGCTAATATGTCCAAGTAATTCACCAAAGTGTGAAAACACAAATAACTAAATAAAATATACCTAGAGTGAAATTTAGAAAAATAGCATGATGGAACTAAAGAGCTCTGAAAGACGGTTCCAACGCCGCTGAGATCGCGAAAAATAGAGAAACTGGTCAAAAGTTACAAGCTCAAGACTGAAAATAGCTCCTCTGACTTCAACTGGCTATAGAATGTACCAACAGAAAAATGAAGTGATGAGGCCCACCCCACTAGAAAGTTGACAGAATTAGCTTTCCGATGATATCTTGTTTGCTGAAAAATGATATTGTATTCCCAAGTTATGGCCTTTGGAAGAAAACAACTCCAAAAGGGGAAAAAACCAGTGCTGGATTAAATTTGACGGTCATACGACTGTCACAGCAAAAATTTGGGCCTAAATTTCATGACTAAATGGTTGTTGGCACTTTTTCATAATTGGGCTAAAAATGATATCGTACACAAAAGTTACAGCCAAAAGAAAAAAAATAGCTCCCTAAAGACCATAGAAGGGATCAAAGGGGCCCATATACAACATTCAATTTTCTACAAAATTGTTGCCCAAGAAAAAAGCACCCACCAGAAAAAATGTCAGAAAAAATGTAGTCACCAGAAAAGGTTGGAGTGCGGCTAGCCTGGGAAGGGGTGCCACTCAGAAAAAAGTAAGTTGTTGGGGAGAAGGTGTCGGATAGCAGAAAGGCATCCGTCAGTGGGATGGAAGAAGCCTCATGGAGTTTAAGCCATCGCTGGTGGATGGTTGGGAGTTGTTGCCGGCTGGTAGAGACATCGGCACTGTACAAACCAGAGTACAGCCTGCGCAGTGATTAAAGCCTGCACAGGCTTTTAAAAAAAAACCATGCCCCGACCATTTTTTTTTTAAAAAAAAAAATCACCCAAGCTTTTTTTTAAAAGCTTTTAAAATATTTTTTTTTACAATGAATTTTTGGAAAAAAAATTCTGTGAAAAAAGAAAAATAAGTAATTTTTTGACAATTTTTTTTTAATACCTCGATCCATATGCAAATGGTTGTACGGGGTTGTACGGGCAAAAAAAATTACCTCAGAGGTCAACTGTGTCCAAAATGGATGAATGAAAAGTCATTTTGGGGGTTTGGGGCCACTACGGACTCAATGGTGAGGCCATTTGGACTCAAAATGCTCTGATCAAATAGGTATGCCCTGGATCAAAAAAGAAAATGCCCAAACCCTCGAAGCTCTAAAAATCCTTCAGAAGTTGAACATGAAGCAGTAGGTCTAGAGCTCTGATACCATGTAGAAGTTGAGAAAGCCAACCTCATAGACCCCAAAGATCACCTGCATGCAAATAACCTATCACAGAAAGGAAGAGATGGAGACAAAAAAGCAAGGGTGCTCTACAAGCTTCAAGAGAGTTTGCATTGACTGAATTGAATAATTACAAAGATCAATAATTATAAGGAGATTATGCAAAACCTAAAAGTAACCCTAATAGGTAGACATTTAATAATTAATATAAATATTCAAATGTCACAATATGCAAACTAAAGTGAAATCTTAAGAGATGAATAAAGGTAACTTAATTAACATAATGAAGTTAAAACCTTTACTCTAACAGAAAGAATGTCCAAAATAGAGCAATGTGGGACTAAGAATTAGCCAATGACAAAGTTCCATTTGTCAATGGGTGAATGGATGGAGGATGTGCAAGTTTTGAAGATTGTGCCAATAAATGCATATATTTGAATTTGAAATTGTTGAAATGACATGTAAGAGGGAAAGACGGTGCATTGAATGCCACTAGGCTCAAGGCAAAAAGACTTTATAAGTGGAGTAAATTCCTTGTTGGAAGGACAAAGTCCACTTGGATTTTGAATTCAAACCTGAGGAATATTCCTTAAAAGATGCCTTGTTGAAGAAAATAGAGATCTAATAAATCAAATAACTCTATTTTCATGTGCAAGTGGTAAAAGATGGAGGATGGGACATGAGAAGAGATTAAATTAATCAAGGTTAATTAATTTAATAAAGGGGTTAAATGATGTGACCTATTTGACTTAAATTTGTGGATTTATTTAAATCAAATATGAGAAGAATGTGATAAAGGATTAATTAAATAATGATTTTTGATTTATTTAATTAAAAGAGATGATGTTAGATTAAACTAAATAGGGTTTTAATTTATTTAATTTAATAGATAGGATTTAGGGATTTAATCAAATAAAATTAATTATTTAATTAAATAGGATAATTAGATCAAAATGGTTAATTTAATTATCAAGAAAGGGTGACTTAATTAGATAACTGATTTATTTAATTAAGAGAGGAATATTAATGAATTTAATCAAATAATGGTATTTGATTAAATGGTTAGACTGAAGGATGATTCAAGATGAAATGATGTTAGTGGTCAAGATCAAATGTCCAATGTTAATCAGTACTTTTTACGTGTCTACATTTTGCTCCTCTTTGAAGCAATACACTCATTGCATTGGTTCAAAGAATAAATGGTCTCGATCAAAGCCAAAAAAAAACCATTTTCAAAATATTGCCCCAATGCTACCTGCTGAGAGAAAACATGCCAATATATTTCCCCCTAGAGAGATTGGACGAAAATTTTGATTTTTGGATGATCTCGCGAAAAAAGAGGACAAGGTGCTCAACAAGTCCAAAAAGGCTCCCAGAGTCCAAAAAAATGTCTAAATGCAATAAAATGATGTAAAACAGGTTTTAATCAGACAAAAATAGGTTCAAGAGTTCAAAACCCTAGTAGGATAGCTTAATAGGGTGAAAAAACCCTAATTTTGAAGGGTAAAAAGGCTCCAAGGGGTCACTTTTAGTTCATTTTCACACACAACCCTCTAACGAATCTACGATTTGAGCTCTGACACCCTGACGAGATGGCGCAATGATAGCTCCCGATACACATTTCTGACTGAGTCTGGACATACCAGTGACCACCTAGCATTGGGGCACCAGTAAGTGATCCCTACTTGAGCTTTTTTTTTCATTTTTCGCTTTCATTTAATGTTTTCAAAGTTGGTTCTTCTGCAGTGGTGCTATATAGCGTTGCTTAAAAAATAAACTACACCACTCGGTGTTCCAAACTAGCCTGCCATCGCAAACTACACCGCGATGGTGGAGTTTGGAGTTTGGAAACAAACTGCAAACTTCAATGCTCAAGCCCTGGCTAGCGGTGTCATTTTAAAGTGTGACATGGCAGTTCTTTTTGAAACAAGAATCTTTCCAAACTGTGCCGCTTGGGAGAAACGTGCACCACGGTGGTGCTCTTTTGGAGTTTAGCCATCCAGCGTCGTAGTTTGAAATTTTTAAATTGTGATTCCTTCACATATAGCAACGTTGGGATGGTTTCTTCGACGCTTGGAATGAAATTTTTCAAGAATTTTAACATGGTGACATTTCCTGATGCAGGATGCAGTGAGGGAGCTCTACTCTCAGGAGCACAGATCGCGGGAGATATTCGGTTACCTTCGAGACTTCAGTGACAAGGATCAGGATAAGCTATGAGACATAGGACTGTGGTTCATTGCATATGCAGTGCCTATGTGGACCCACCTTGGGATGATGTGAGCACTTGCCAATAGATGGCATAGTGAGACCTGAGGGTGAGGGTCACCCTCATGTGTAGCCCACATGAGCATACCCAATAGGGCAGCTAGATCCTAGAGATGCATTGATTGCATAGGTACAGGGTCAAGTTCAGACCTTAACAACGGAGAGGGATCAGGCCAGGGCTGAGAGAGACCAGACCGTTTTGCAGAGCCAGGCTGCAGAGCTACAGGTGGTCATAGAGATGGGCCAGAGACAACAGTTGGAGAGCATGGCAGCCTCCTCCTCTCAGAGCATAGTGTCCCTTCAGTCTTACAAGGAGGTTGTCCAAGAGGCAGATTATTATCGTATGCACTATCTTTAGTCCATACCTAGAGCAGAGTGGGCCCCATATTACTCTCAGCAGACTAGCCATAGACCAGTAGAGGGTCATGGTGACAAGGGCGATGGTAGCAAATAGGACGGGTAGACCTTACTTTGATCAAGATGATATTTTCCATGCCATATGGGCTCATTTTTTATAGCCCATTGGGCCTTTTTGTACTCAAACTGACACACATGTATAGTGATTCGATTATTTTGTACTATAGCAATTACTCGATGATGATATATATATGAGATGATGATTTTGATGTGATGTGCATCATTTATTTATGCTTTTATGGATGGTTTTATTTCTAAATGCTATGCAATCATGTTATGGTGTTATGCAATGTATATATGGATGCATTTCTTTTCTGATGATTCTATATTATGATGTTTAATATATGATATGCAAATGGATTTATATGATATGTCATGTGGATGGATAATGATGTATATGATGATGTAATCTATATGATGATTTGTGTGTGTTGATGCAAATGATATTATGTGTGATGTTAAATGGATGATGTAAAATCCAAAATGATATGGAAATGATTTATGGTGTATACGCCAAATGATATGTGAATCATACTTATATAAAATGATTATGGATGGATGTATGCTTTTAATGTAATATATTTTTATGTTCCTATTATGCTTTGAATGTTTATAATGGTATGGAATGATTTATGCAATGAAATGCAAAAAATGATTGTGATGTGATTATTTATGAGGTGTTCTATATGATATGGATGACTAATGGACGATATGTATGTTTTAATGATGCAATGTGAATGCAATGGTCATGTTTTATATGATGTAAATGAAATGTTTTTAAGATGCATAGAATAACAAATATATGTTATCCTAAACATGTTAAATGATAATGTAATGTATGTGATGCATTTATTGTGATGTGATATAATATATGAAATGATATGATAATGCAAAGTGGTATGGTGATGCTTTATGTTATGCAAAATGAATGTAATATGAGAGATGACTTTATGTTGTTTATGTGATGTGGATATATATGCTTATAATGCAATGGATTATCTATAATGCTTATATACCTATTATGTGTGATTATGCAGTATGGTAATATGAGATGATTATAAGTGTTTTATGTAAATGAATGTTATGTGATGGTTTATGTGATGGAAAATAAATGTAATGTAATAAAAAAATGGACATTCTTATTTATGAAAAATGCTCATAATAATTCATATTTATATGGAGATGCAATGCATATGTTCTTATATGACATGTAATGCAATATGCTAATGATTTGTGGATGCAAAATTGATGATGATGATGATGATGATGATGATGATGATGATGATGACTAACTGTCATAGTACCTTGTTAGCGTGAAGAGCAAGAAGGGATGAAAGAGAAGAAGACATTCCAACAAGACATAAGATGATGACTATGCAAATGATGATTACTTGCCAAGGAGTTAGGATTTTCAAAGGGCCAATTTCCTTATGTTTGATAACACACATGGTACGATGCATCAAGGTATAGAGAACCAGGATGGCATTATACCTAGTGTGATGGACTTTGACTTGACAAACAGATAGGAGTATTCTTGTTCATACCTGACATACGAAAACCTTACTAGGATGTACTTTAGGTACTTCAAATATCTCGGACTAAAACATAGGAAGGAAAGCCTTCCTATGTGGTCAACAAAATATCTAAAACACCTTCCATACACACCTAATAAAGCAAGTGTTTTCCAAGGTTATATTACAAGAATGTCCAACAAGCTTAACAGATAAAAGATAATGAGCGTTGCCCCATTCCTATCTCTCTAAATCCTCTATTCGGATATCATCAAGAGGTCCTTGGAATGAGCGCAATAGGATAAGACAAAAAGAAAAAGACAAAGTAAATAAACAAGCTGATGTTTTTCAATACCGCTAACCAAAAGGGAATGTGTTTTTAAGGATAACAACCGAAACTATTGCCAAAAAATAATTCCCATTGTAGTAAGGATGCATCCTAGGACATGTTAGTGGATGGCGGGACATCATTTCATTTATCCAAGGTGTTCTTTCAAATGATTGATATGGGACCAATTGGATGATGGGCTATCAACACAAAGATTTGACCAACTTTTTTACGTACTGACTTAAACCTAAGACTTGACATTTTGAGTTTTTGCTTTTCACCTACTAGGCTTGTTTCTGATTGTTTCACAAAGGTTGAGGATGCATATCATTTATTATGAGTTATGTTATTGCGGGTGTAAGCGAGATGAGACAGATGGATTTTTTTCAAATATTTGGATTTTTTGGAGGTTTTGCAATGTTTTGATGTTGTTTTTGGTATTTTTTGAGATTTTCAAATGTTTTGATTTTTGAATTTTTAATGTTTTCGGGTTTTCTAAGATTTTGACCAAGATACTAATCTAAAGACCTATCCTAGGGGCCTCAGGGGTTGATCAACAGATTATCCTTGCCTACTTTATACACATAGAGACCACATAGTTCGACTGATGACTTGACCGATTTACAGATGATGATATACATGATGAAATGTCAATTTATTATGACAGACTCTTAAGGGATTGACCTAAGTGTCTCAGGGGATGATCAAAGATCAACCTTGCCTACGTTCAAGGCTCTGAGACTCGTAGTTCGACTCACAACTCCGTTTTTTACTTTTTGACTAACTTTTTGACTTGTTTATGGAATTTTGATATGTTTTGAATGTTTTTAGATTTTGTGATTTTTTTGATGTTTTTGGATTTTTTGATGTTTTGATGTTTTGGATTTTCTGATTTTAGGACTTCAATAATATACATGAATCTGATCCAATGAGAACATGCTCCCAGCGTGATGCAATAGACTACTCTGATAAAGGTAGGAAAAACTAACCTTGAGGATGGGCCGAGTAGTACTAGGAGGGACCACAGGACCAAGCTATGGTGCAGATGCAGGTGGATGAGTGATGGATGGAAATCTGAATGTGATGGATGGTGGAAATGTCATGGATGGATGATGTAGAACAAGTCCTAAGGGTACTGGTGGATGGAAAGTGCTTATTTACACAAGGTGCTTGTTTGCTAGGTTCTTACCAAGGTACTTGTCCAAAGTGCCACCGAAGTGGTTTTCACTAGAGGACGATTTTTCTCTTTACTATTTTTAATCCTTTTTCTATATATTTTTTTTTTTTCCTTTTTGATTTTTTTGTTGTCACCAAGATGCCTATTTGCCAGGTTTTTTCCAAGGTAACCATTTCTTTAGGACATTTTCTATTTTTTTTTGTTTTGGTTCTATACCTTGAAAGATTAAAAATAAAACTTTTTGAGATGAGAGCTATTCATGGGCTCTTGCAAGGTTCCCCTTCGGGTGTTGATAAATGATATGCCCCTGACTTATAGCTTGTTGTGATAACAAATGGTCCCAACCAGTTGGGTTCAAATTTGCCTTTGCTATTTGGATTTGGGACATTCTTCTAATTCTCCTTTAGTACCAGTTCTCCGACTTGGAAAGTATTGCTTCTGATTTTCTTGTTATAGCCCCTCTTGAGTCTATTCTGATAGATTTGTAAATGATTTAAAGCATCTATACACTGCTCATCCAATAGCTCTAGCTCATTCAATCTTGATACTCAGTACTCTTCATCCGTGATGAGGTTTTGCAGTGATATTCTTAGTGACAGGAGCTCGATCTCAATGGGGAGTACTGCTTCTTATCCGTAGACCAAGGAGAAAGGGGTGGCATCAGTGGGTGTGCAAATGCTAGTTCGGTAGGCCTAGAGGGTGGGATTGAGATGTAGATGCCAGTCACGACCTGTGTCATGGACTGTTTTCTTGAGGATTTTCAAAATGGTTTTATTTGTGGCTTCTACTTGGCATTGCCTTGGGGGTAGTATGGGGTAGAAAAGCGATGTTGGATTTTGAATTTTTCACATAAGTTGTAGACATCTTGATTTTTGAATGGTGTCCCATTATCTGAGATAATGTCTTGTGGGACATCGTAGCGAAAAATGAGATAGTTCATGATGAACTTTGATATCTGCTTCCTAGTTATATACTTCATGGGTATGGCTTCCACCCACTTGGTAAAGTACTTAGTGGCTATTATGATGAACATGTGGCCATTAGATGAAGTGGGAGTGATTTTTCCAATGAGATTGAGTCCCTGTTGCGAAAAGGGCCACGGTGTGATGATGGGATGAAGTTCTTGAGCTGGAGCATGGATGAGGTCACCATGTTGCTGACATTGTAGGCACCTTCTGACATAGTCATGTGCTTCTCTTTCCATTGTTGGCCAATAATACCCCATCCTCAACAATTTCTTGGCTAGGGTCATTCCACTCAAGTGTGAACCACAGATGTTGTTATGCACCTCAGTTAAAGTGGTCAATGCCTCCTCAACATTTAAACAGCGTAATAAGGTTCCTTCTATGCTCCTATGATACAAGGTATCTCCTAGGATGATGAATCAGGATGCCTTTTTGACAAAGGTTCATTTTAAGGTTGAGGGTAAATCGGTAGGTATGACCCCTATTCACAAGTAGGTAAAAAATTCATGGTACCAAGGATCACCGGGACCAACAATTTCACACACAAATTCTGATTTTGGTAGCTTGAATATGGGAATGAGAAGCTACTCTACCAATAATTCATGTTTTAGAATGTTGCAAGGAATGTAACTAGGGATCCAATTATTGCTATGGTGTCTTTTGCTCTATTGTTGGCTCTGGGTATCTACTCAAATGTGATCTCGATAAAGGATTGCTTGAGAGTCTCCACTGATTTCTTGTATGGAGTGAGCTTATCATCCTTAGTCTAGTATTCACCATTCACTTGGTTTATTATTAATTGAGATTCTCCATATACTTTGAGAGCCATGATGTGCCATTGCATTGCTATTCAGAGACCTATGGTTAAAGCCTCATATTCTGCAATGTTATTAGTGCAGGGAAACGCCAATTTATAGGACCTTGGTATGCAGTCCCCTTGTGGGGTGATAAAGAAGATACTGGCTCCTGATCCATGTTGCATGTATGAGCCATCAAAGTAAAGTTACCAGTGGTCAGATATGTTGAGATTGAAGATGGATTCATCTGGAAACTCTGAGATGAGAGGATTCTCTGAATAGATTGGTGCTTCTGCAAGCTGATCTGTGATGACTTGGCCTTTAATTACTTTCCACTCCACATATTCAATGTCATACTCTGATAGTATCATGACCCATTTAGCTATTCTTCCAGTGAGCATTGCCTATGATAGTAAGTATTTGAGAGGGTCAATTTTGGCGATGAGTCTTATTTTGTGTGCCAACATGTAATGTTTGAATTTCTATGAAGCGAACACTACTGCTAGACATGCTTTCTCAATGAATGAGTAGTTTAGTTCATGACCAACCATTGTTCTACTGATATAATAGATGGTCCTTTTTGTCTCGTTTTCATTGTGCTGAGCTAGGAGAGCACCAAGGGCTGCTGTTGTTGCTAACACATAGATAATTAATGGCTTTCTTGGGATCAGTGGCATTAGGACAGGTGGTGTAAGCAGATATTCTTTGATCTTATTGAAGCCTTCTTCACACTTGTTATCCCACTTTTATGCTACTCCCTTGTGGAGTAGGTGAGAATATGGATTATGTTTATCTGCCAGCTATGCTATAAATCTTCGGATGGACTGGAGCCTATCTTGGAGACCTCTCAATTGCTTAAATGTTTTGAGTGCCTCCATCTCAAGGATTGCTTTTACCTTTGCTAGATCGACCTCAATACCTCTCATTGACACTATATATCCTAGCAATTTTCCTAATTGTACGCCGAAGAGACACTTCTTTGGATTTAATCAAACCTTATATTCCTCCAGCCTATCATAAATGGTACTTAGGGTTGCTATGTGATGCTTCCTCTTTCTGGATTTGGCTAGTATGCCATTGACATAATCTTTGACAGTTTTATGAATCATGTCATGGAAGATTAATTTCATGGCTCTTTGGTATGTTGCTCCTAAATTCTTCAAGTTGAATGGCATCATATTCCAGTAGTAAGTCCCCCATGGACAAGTGAAAGTTGTTTTATGTTGCTCCTCTTTAGCAATCATTATTTGTTTGTATCCTGAGAAACCGTCCATCAAGGAAAGCATTTCATGTCCCACCGTCATATCTACAATCATGTGAATGTTGGCCAATGGGAAGTCATCTTTTGGACATGCTTTATTTAAGTCCCTGAAATCTATGCAAATTTTGATTCCCTCATCGGGTTTTAATGAATCCTGCATCTAATAGCTTCTTTAGTTCCATTTTGACTAGCAGGCCAATCTGAGGGTGCATTTTTATGTGTCTGATGGTATTTGCTTCAGGATATACTGCTAGATGATGAACTACAATTTCTGGATCGAGTCCTGGCATGTATGCATAGCTCCATGCAAAGTTAACTTGTCTTTCCCTCGAGAAATCTGCTAGGAGTTTTTGTTCCTCTGATTGTAGTGATTCCGCATAGAATGTGATGTGTGGGGTCTCCTCTGTTCCTAGATTAATTGGATTGCACTTTTTTGCTAGGATTGTTGATTTTTCTTAAAGAAGAGCTGTAAAGGAATATTGAATCCCCCATCCTCAGGCACCTCAAAGAGATTTTCACCATTGGATGTGTCCTTTCTTTTTACTTTTTTCATGTCAGAGAGTGCCATAGTGTGGTTTTCACTCAAGGACTTAGATATTATTCTTAATGTCTCACTTTTGTGACTGAGGGATTCAATCATTTTCCCATAATAGGCCTGTGTATCTAGCTCAATGATGAATCGTACTTTGTGATCCCCACATGGAATGTTATCCTGTAGTCCCATGAATTTTGAGAGTGCCTCATCGTTTTTGAATGTATGAAGAACTAGTGGTCCTCGTTGGTCATAATCGATGAGTTGGGGGTAAACTAGGCAGATTTCATGATTTTGATGGTCTAACTCAAAGGATAATGTGCTAATCATGAGAAGGGTGGTATCCTCGAAGAGCCTAGATAGGTTGGATATGGGATCCTCATCATCACTACTACTACAGGCGTTAGTTGTTTCAAATGTGAAGTTGTCTATGACTCAACCTATAGATATGGGCAAGCGAAGTTCGACTGTGCATAGCTGAGGAGGATTATTGACCATTCTAACTGGAGGACTTCGACCACGTATGGTTATACTTGGAGGGGTACATTCGAGGCCAAGATTTCTCATTCACATCTCTGGAATGATAGGTATTATAAGCCCATTGTCATTTTTCCCAAGTCTTTGGTTTCTGTCATAGCCCATTGCAAGCATCATTTGCAAACCTTTTCTTCTGTCATCCATTGGTAGATTGGTTGTTGGTCTATCATCTTGATATAGGAGATGAGATGGGTCCTCTTTTATGACTTCTCATCCAAGATCTCCCCAACTTATGAAGTTGGGATAGTCTTCAGGGGATGTTTGAGATGTGGAGGCTTCTTTTTCTTGCGGACATCCTCGTGATCTGTGAGATTGCACGGTAACTCTCCTACCACAAAATCATTTTTTGGAATTATGTAGTTTCTGCAACCATTATCTTGGATGATGAATTTAATATTAGAGATGGTGGGGATGGTGGGAATGGCGGGTGTCTCTGTCATAGAAGTGGATGCGAGAGTGGCTGGATTAATGTACGGTGTTGATGGGCCTTCATCATTTTTAGGTACTTGAGGGATTTTATAGTATTTTGCCTCAAAGTTCTTACAGTAGGATAATGGCTTAGGATCTCCATGGACGGTGACCTCTTGTCCTTCATATGTGAACTTGACACATTGATGGAAAGTTGATGCTACTACTTGCATTACATGAATCCATGGTCATCCTAGGAGAATGTTATAGGGTAAGTCAAGGTCTAGGACCTGATAGGCAGTTTCCATGATAGTTGGCCCTACTTGAATAGGGATTTTGATTGTGCCTTGGGACACTCTTTCCTGATCATCATATGCTATGATTGTGATATCTTTTCCTTTATTTATGGAATCCTCTAAGATTTTTAACTATTTAATGAGCTTGAGGGAACAAATATTCAAGCGTGCACCTCCATCCACCAAGACTTGCTTGACTTTACTTTTCTACACTAGGACTTCTAAGTGGAGAGCATGGTTATGAGATGGTTGAGCAGGAAAGTCATGGTCGAAGAATGTAAGGAGGTTTGGAGTGATGATAGTGCCAACCATAGCTTGGAATCGTTCCGCATCAAGATCTGCGGGGACGGTGGATGAAGCCAATGCTTCCTCAAGGATTTTCTTATGGGAAGATGGATTTTTAACAACTCCATGATGGATATTTGTGTTGGGACTCTATTTAGTTGATCAAGGATATTGTAACCATTGGGAACAGATCTTAAATTTGGCATGGAATTTATGTTTGGTTGGGATGACCCTACGATAGTAACTTTTCTACCTCTTATGGTGACTCCAGAATCAGTATAGGCTCCTTTAATCATGATTATTGCACATTATTCATCTAGGGAAGCAATGAGATTTTCATATACATGATTTATGTTTTTGTAGGTGCCTTTCCCCTTATCAGTGTTATTGTTACCTTTATTGTTATGGTTTGGCATCGGATTGGCGTATATTTTGAGATTCTGATTTCCTGTTGGCTATTCCACATTTATGATTCTTTGATCATTGAGGTCTTGGACTGTGTTCTTTAACCTCATGCAACTATTCATGGTGTGCCCTTTGATTTTGTGGAAATCACAGAGTTGATTTTCATTGTACCAAGAAGGTTTAACATCTAGTTCTTGGTAGTTCTCATAGGTGGCAATCTTGATGAGGTTTTCATTTATTAGTTTCTTCATAATGTCCTCGAGTGGCTTCCTAAGGGCGGTGTATTTTTTCTTGGTGAAGTTCTTGTTTTTCTAGGGTGGTCCCCTTTAATCATTGATGTTATTGATCACTTGATTATTTGGTTGTTGTGTTGTTGTGTTCACTTGATGATTTTGGATTTGTTGTTGTAGTGTGGGTGTGTTTTGCTGAGGGGTACTAATGACTACTTTGGCATCGATGACACCATCGTTGGTAAAATTTTTGTTTCTTTCCCATATGTGAGGTTTGTCATTGTAATTGGTAGGTGGGTGATTATTGTGTTGTTCAGGATGTGAAGTTGATCCCCCAAGTTGTGTCATAAGGGCTCGTTTGATGTTGAGTGCCTTGGAAATCAACTGGTCATATGTTGTGATCCCTTGAACCTTGAGATGGAATGCCAAGAGGTCGTTAAGGTTGGATATGATGGTGCATACTTGTTCCTCGTGCATAACCCATTTGGTCTGATTGACCTTAGATTTCCATCATTTTAGGAATGAAGCAAATGATTAATTCTTACCTTGTTTCAGAGTTGAGAGTTCCTCAAGACTAACATCCATGACGATATTACATGCGTAGTTTTTGATGAATGTGTGTATGATTTCTTGGAATGTCTTGATGCCTATGGGTAGGTGAGAGAACCATTCCATAGCATGGCCCGCCAAACTCCTAGGAAATAGCCACATTAGATAGGTATCGTCATACGCGACTTCCATGCAATGAACCTAAAATTCCTTGATATGATCTTCGGGGTTTCCCGTTCCATGATACTTATTGAATTTTGGGATCTTGAATCCCTTTGGGAATGGTTTCATCACAAGGCTCTTGTCGAATGGATAAGGACACAAGTTACTAGATATTCTTGTGGTTCGCTGGTGCAGGGGCACCAAACCTCCTTAAGGGTCAGTTGAAGAGTCAGGAGGATGTAGGGGTCATGAAGGCCTATAAACCATTTTAGAGCATCAATTATGACATTTTGAAACCTATAATGGCTTTTGGAATGGGTAAATGCAATAAGGGAATCAAAAGTCCTCAGGGTCTTGATAAGGACCCTAGGACAAAAATGACTTGTAAGTGGACCAATAGTGTCCTAGGGGTCTAGATAGGTTTATAGTGTTTTAATCATGTCAATAAGGTTGAATGATAATGATGAATAGTTTGGAAGGGTTTCTAGTTAGTAGGAAACAATAAAATACAAGTTGGAAATTAAAAATTTTGAAAATCAGCAGTTAGTTTAGTTTGGGCGGGTAAGTAGCTTTTAGGAGTTTTAACAACAATAATGTAATAAAATCAATCCAAATCAGTTGGGATAGTTGGGGGATGAGTCTAAAAATCTAGAGAAGACATTTGTGTGGAGGGTTGGTTGCTGGTACAGAGTTTGTACAGACTACTACAGGAAAAAGAATAAAAACTTTTGTTTTTCTTGCATTCTTTGGTGTTTTCTTGATGAACTATTGATTGCTATTGAAGATATGTTCTATTGGATAAACTAGGGACTTGTGTTTACATGTTTTAAAACCCTTTGTATGCCCTGAAAGCAATAACAAACAATTTCTTTGTACAATACATTGACTGTCCACATGAAAGTTTTGATTTTTCATTGATTTTGAGAGTCTTCATGAATGAATGATCCATTTCATGGGAGATTGTCACTGTAACATGTGAAATGTATCATATTTAACATGTATTATACAGAACTAACAAGGAAATGTGTAGGAAGGGAGGATTCTAGGGTGTACACCATGATTTGATAAGGCAAAGTTCATGGAAATGGTGCCTCAAGTATAGCAGTAGGAGTTCTACTTGAACAAGGCATATGTTTATGAGTTGGAAATGTTTAGACATGTTGATTTAATGGTGAAAAGATAAAGAACTGGTTCTGGAAGTGTTTGGAAGGCCAAGATCCAAGAAGCCCTAGGTTTGGAGCAATTTAATGAGGGTTTTGTGTTTAAGAGTCTTAAGGGTATCATAGGAGTCTAAGACCTTGAAAATCCTTAGTTTGGAGACATTTTGAGACACTATAGAGAGTTTCATAACCTGGAATTAAGATTTAAATAGGATTGTTTTGAAAAAGAGGGCTAATTAGGCCCAAATGTTGTGGAAACATCAGATCTTGGAGGGATTGATCTAAAACAAGTGCCATCAGGGTTTTAGTATGTTGTGTAGCATCACAAAATACAATTGAATCAGTCATCAGTTTAGGGAGTCCTTTGGAAAAGTTGTGAGTAAAGTCCAAAAAATAGTCGCTAGAGGCCTAGTTGGGCTAGAAGCCTAGTCAAGGTGAAAAAGTAGGTTTTTGTCCAAGTTAGAGGCTTGGGACTTTGAAATCATTCAATACAAGTATAATTGTGTTCCTTAAGAGAATTCCTAGGGTTTGGGTCCATAATGGAAGGATCTAAGTCATAAGTGAACCACTGAGGCCTTATCTCCATAAGGGTGCCTATAAGAAGGTTTAAGAGTGCATCATGGTAAACCCCGAAGCATTGTTTTTTTCCTAAAGTC
The DNA here is from genome assembly GCA_007258455.2 of Sequoia sempervirens. NCBI lineage: Eukaryota > Viridiplantae > Streptophyta > Pinopsida > Cupressales > Cupressaceae > Sequoia > Sequoia sempervirens. The sequence goes on along the minus strand of VDFB02089282.1, from coordinate 45,400 downwards.
CCATTCCCTCTACATAATTCACCCTTATTGAAGATCGAGCACTTGTTGCGAGAGCAACCTGATTTGTGTTGTCACATCATTTTGTGGATTAGGAGGTGGGATGAAAGTGTTTTGAGGTGGTTCGCTTGTGGATGTGATGGGTGGATTGGTTGATGTGTTCATTGGTGGTATCTACGCATTATGCTGAGCCATGTATGCTTGCACTTGTTGTTGTATAAATAACACTTATTGTTGGTCTTGTTGTTGTTGCACTAAGATTGCCTATTGTTGGGCTTGTTGTTGTGCTTGTTGTTGTACCAAAAACACCTATTGTTGGGATGCTAATTGGGTTGCTTCTTGCTGCTATTGGTATTTTTTTATTTCTTGTTGATATGCTTGTAGTTGTGTTACTTGTTTTTGTGCAAGAAACTATTCCTATGCCTATGCTTGTTGTGCTTGATATTGGGCATGCAATTGAGCTTGAGCTTGGGCTTGTGCCGCTTGTTGTTGCAATAAGATTTGGGCCTGAGTATCCTTTTATGCTTGTAGTGTAGCTTGGGTTGCTTGAGCAGCTTGTGTAGCTTGAGCATCTTGCTGAGCAGCTTGTTGTGCGGCTTGTTGAGCAGCTAGTTGCGCAACTTGTTGAGCAGCTAGTTGTGCAAATTATTGAGCAGCTAGTTGCATGACTTTTTGCTTTTGTACTGGCAGAAATGCCTTTTGATAAGCAACTTGCTGAGTGGCTTGAAATGCCATACTATATTGGCTAGATATATTAGAGCTTGGTGGTGGTGGGGGTGGTGGTGGATTCAGAAGGGTGCTAGTGGTGGTGATGAGTGGTGATGTTGTGTTGGTGATTTGAGTGGTGAATGGTGTGATCGATGTGGTTGGTCCTTGAGAGCCCATGCTTTGAGATGTTAGGGGGTGGTTGATGATGTCATGATTGCTTGTGTTGTTGTCATTTGTTGTTGTGATTTCAATGACAAGTTTTGAGAGTTTGGCGTGATGTTTTGATTGATTTTTGGGATGTTGGTTTGATTTTCATTGATATTTGGTAAAGGTGGGAGTCCCAAGCCAAGTAGAGGTGTGGATAATGGTGGTAATGGTGGAAGAGGTGAAAATGTGAGGGGTGTGATCTCTTGAGGAAATGATGTGGTGTCAAAAATGCCCCCAGGTTTGAACATGTCACCTTCTCCTTATGAAGTTATGGGGAGAGAAGTATGGGTTGTTGAGTGGAAGGATGATGATGATGGATCATTAGGATCATGGAAAGTGAGAGGGGCATACTTATGTAATGGATTTTGGGGTATGTTTTGTTCCAAAATGGTGTTTGCATCTAAGTCTTGATTATTAATGAGGCGGTGTGTTTGAATGGGATTAAGAAATTCACTTCCTTTGTTAACATTGGGTTGAGTTGGAGCAAAAGATATGATTTGTGGGATGTTTTCAGTGATGCTTTGTGATGGGGGTGTAGATGGGATGGGGAGTGTGGATGAAATTGGAGGCATGACCTCCAAAGATGGTTCCACTATAGAGCTCATGTCAAAATTAGAAGGTAATTTGGCCCCTTGTTTTGCTAGTTCGAGCATGTATAGTAAAGGGTTAAGCCTCATCATGATATTGATGATCTTATGGTTCTCTAGATTTTGGATCATTTTAGTGATTTCTTCATGGGAAATACCAAAGGTAAGATCTTCTTCTTGGATTTCTTCTTGTGGATTTTGTGATGATGAGAGAAGGTTTTTCAAAGGATTACTTGATTCAACAGGATTCATTTCGGCATTTGTTTGGCTTAGGTCACTTGAAGCGGGTGTTTCTTTGTCGGCTTCCATGTTCTTGTGTTGAGATCTAGTCTACACCATAAAATAGGGATCAATTTTTAAGAATATGGGAGATGAATCTCTAATTCTTTGGATTGATATACCTTTAGGCACAAAAGAGAAAAATTTAGGATGAAGCTAAGATCAAAGGATGATAATGATATGGATGTTAGATGGATGTTTTGATGGATGATTGGAACTCTTTTTGAGAAAATCTTGAAGGGTATGTTAAACTCTAGGACTTGATTTAGGATTGATTTGTTTTGGATTCAAATTTTTGTGAACTCATAAACTCTAAGGGGTTGGATGTTACCCTAGAGTTAAATCGTTCACAAGATGATGATTTGTCTAGGTGTGAGAAGAAGGATTCATCTAAACACTCCTATCCAAACAAGATGGTTTTGATAATGAACTCTTAAATCCCTAGATGTTGGATGTTATCAAGGGATGAATTTGTTCACAAGTTTTGATAATTTGATCAAACATGTAGAGAAGGATGCATCTACACACATTCAATCAAACAAGGTGATTTTGGATTGATTTCAAATGCTTTGCCCAAAGTTTAACATGAAGGATTTTTTCAAGACTTTCAAAGAGTTGTTGATGAGATGATTTTGTTTTTGATGTTTGAAGATGGATGGGGGTTTGATTTTGATCCTAGGATGTACCTAAAAAGATGCTTTGTTTACTAGACCTCGGTATTGAAGAACATACAATATTTCTAAGGACCTCTATAACTAAGAAGTGGTTCAAATTGAGCATACATTTCTGAATTGTTCAAAGGGATGAGTCTATAGAAGCTTGTGAACTTTTTGCTTATTTTAATATGTTGCTTTTGACTGCACTTCCTATTGTATTTTTTGATGACCTTTTGAGTGTGACTCCTAAATTTTGAACTTTGACTCAAGGACTTTCATTTTGGGATTTTGATTGTCTTGGAAATCATGAGGTTTCAACACATGTGAGAGTCAATTTTTTTTTTATCTTTGCTTAGCGACTTTGTTTTATCACAAACACTTCTTTGATTAGGTTTTCCAAACTAGATGTCCAATGTCTTAATTTCTTCAAATCATACAAAGTATGTCATGTGGAAATTTGACGAATTCAAGGCAAGGGTTACCTATTGTATATCTTTAGTAGGAAAATTAAGATGTAAGTTCAAGTGTTTAGAAACCTCTAAGGATGCGAATCCCAAGGGAAAACAATAACACATGAATTTGGTCAATGGTATTTGCCTCCTAAAGGGTTTGAAATTTTGATGATGATGTTAAGTGTTTGTTTCCAAATGCTTTCGAGCAAGCAAGGTGTTTTGTCACCAAGAATAAGCACAACCCTATGGATATGAAAGACAATATTTGTTGAGTCCCCACTTGGACAAGTCCAGCTACACTTATCTTTAGCAAATGGTTAGATGCTTGACCCCACTGGCTCCCCTCCATGACACTCACTTATATGGGGCAGCCAAGCATCAACACCCATGGCATGCTTTCCATTTCAACTAAAGACTGTAAAAGTGTGGGGCGGCTTTAGAACGACCGTTCTTGCACTAATAAATAGATCAAGGATTTTGGCAATTCAAAAACATGGGTTTTAATTAGGACTTTCTGTTCATAGGATTTGACCCAATGTGGCGAGAGACCATTGATGCCCTTATCATCGAAGCCAACAGCGTGATATTGGCGTTTATTCCAATACCCACATTTATATCCCAGCTGGAAATACTCTTGGGTTTAGAGTGTTACTGGTTGAGTTGTTCCCTTGGGTGAGTACTTTTTCCCTAAGGTAGGCCCTCTAAGATAAACAATAGCAAGTAAATGTATTCATAGTTCGATCGACCTTCATTTAGAAACAAAGGGAGAACACATGCAATAAATTTACTCACACTCGCACAATTTATTCAATTTTAAACCCAAATTGAAGTGTGTATGGGAAAATATTTATGCAACTTAATGTCACCAAAACCCTTTTGATTCTCAAGATCATCGTCAGGTGCGAGAGAAGCACATACATCTTTTGATGATATTACTTTGTGTACGTAATTGCAAAACAATGCAAACACTTGTTTATTTTAAATCCTCAAAGCAAAAGTGAGTTCGTTTTAAAAGCACCAAAGTAATTGTGACAAATTGCTTTGTTAAATTTTTAATTTCAAAACAAACTTTAGTAAATTTGAGTTCTAATGTTCGTTTTAAGCCTTTTTGTAACAAGAATTCAAAAGTTCTTTTTAAAGCCCAAAACAAAACTAGAGTAAGTCCTAAGCGTAAAAAGATGACAAATTTTTCCTTAAGAGGAATAATGAATCCTCTCAAGAGTGTTAAACAAACACTAGAGTGTTTAGAAACACTTGTTTTTGTGAAGTGGCATCATCATGTTTCTCTTCCTTTTTCGTATTTGATCAATCCAACCTACAATAAAAATTAGTTAAATTCTACAAAATAGAGGTCAAAAAGGTGAAAAACAAACAAAAGAACCAAAAATTGACAAAAAGCACATGCTTCAAATAAAATTCCACTTCATACTCCCCTCCAGCAGTGCAATCCACGAAGGCATCGTAGTTTGATTTCCCTAGCAGTGTTGTATAGCGCCACTTGCCAATCAGCGCCACTCTACAACTAGACTAGTGAGCATGAAGGTATCACACTTTTAGCTAGTGGTGCCGTTTGGGTTTTTGAAAGATTCCCACGGGTTTTTTTAGTTCAGTGGTGCAGTTTAGAATTCAAATTTTCTAGGTGGGAAGACTGAAGCATTGAAATTTGAATTTTTAGCGGTCCTATATAGCAATGTTGGAGAACCAGCGGTGCCAAACAACAATGATGAGCTTCCAATGGCAGAGTTTTTCTATAGACAAAGAAAAATGCAGAGTTTTTGAAAAAAAACATGATTGAAATTTGAGATTTCCCTCCTTCTAGCACCAAAATGTCGAACCCCAATCCAAATACTTTCAAAACACAAAAAAAGAACACACTAGGAGATCAAATGCAAGTAAGAACATGGATTCCCCATAAAATCTATTAACAAAGTTTTAAATAGGAAATAAAGCAAGAATGAGATGAAAGAACAAGGAAACAAGCTAAATCCTATTGAAGACAATGCAAACTCTTGATCCCATGGGGGAATTGGTGTCAATTTGATGAGAAAATTGGCCCTTTCCTGACTCCAATGATGCAATGATGATTTGATGAAGGTTGTGATCCACTTTGATGGAGGATGATGAGTGCTTCAATACAAAAATCTACATAACCTAGCTACAAATTTGAAAATATGGATGAAGAGTGCTAGATATTTGAGCATAGTAAGTTTACTCAAATTATGGATGATAGAATGAGGACATTAGCCTCTTATTTATAGAATGAGAAGATGAAATAATTTACAAAATAGAGTAATGTGGGACTAAGAATTAGCCAATGACAAAGTTCCATTTGTCAATGGGTGAATGGATGGAGGATGTGCAAGTTTTGAAGATTGTGCCAATAAATGCATATATTTGAATTTGAAATTGTTGAAATGACATGTAAGAGGGAAAGACGGTGCATTGAATGCCACTTGGCTCAAGGAAAAATGACTTTATAGGTGGAGTAAATGCCTTGTTGGAAAGACAAAGTCCACTTGGATTTTGAATTCAAACCTGAGGAATATTCCTTAAAAGATGCCTTGTTGAAGAAAATAGAGATTTAATAAATCAAATAACTCTATTTTTCATGTGCAAGTGGTAAAAGATGAAGGATGGGACATGAGAAGAGATTAAATTAATCAAGGTTAATTAATTTAATGAAGGAGTTAAATAATGTGACCTATTTGACTTAAATTTGTGGATTTATTTAAATCAAATACGAGAAGAATGTGATAAAGGATTAATTAAATAAGGATTTTTGATTTATTTAATTAAACTAAGATGATGTTAGATTAAACTAAATAGGGTTTTAATTTATTTAATTTAATAGATAGGCTTGAGGTATTTAATCAAATAAAATTAATTATTTAATTAAATAGGATAATTTTAGATCAGAATGGTTAATTTAATTATCAAGAAAGGGTGACTTAATTAGATAACTGATTTATTTAATTAAGAGAGGAATATTGATGAATTTAATCAAATAAAGGTATTTGATTAAATGGTTAGACCGAAGGATGATTCAAGATCAAATGATGTTAGTGGTTAGGATCAAATATCCATTGTCAATCATTACTTTTTACATGTCTACAATTAGAGTGATGTCTCATTCAAATGTTATGTAGTGATTTGTAGTGTTCAAGATTATGTCAATTTTACAGTGCTTCTTTGTAGTGATTCTTTGTCCTTTGGCAATATTATTTGTATTGCTTCAGTAAGTTGACAGTGTTTTGAGCATTGTTTATGCATTGCAGTGACTTGTTTTCAGTACAACTATTCATGTTAGTGATAGCTATCTGAGTGTTTGTTTATACTTGGTTGGTTCAATTGGTTCAATTATCTTGATTTCTATGCTAACAGTGGTTTCTTGAAACTAATAGTTGTCTAGACAACAATTGCTCTTATTTATCAATATGACAGTGACTACGTTGGCAAGATATCAATCTAGTGTGCCCTTAAAAGTGTGGTACTGTAAGTGTTGCTGGCAACAATCATTGGAAATTCTTATTGTTGAACAAGTATATTATGCTTCTTTTCAAATGTTCTTCATTGTGATGAGATTTCTATTCCTCTTAGATTGAGAGTAACTATTCTTTGCGTACTTTGATTTCTCATCTTTGATTGTTTGTGGTTACTAAGTTGTCATTGGAATAGTGGTTATTAGATGTTATTGAAAGAGGTACATGATCTTTCTACAACCATACAATGACAATGATATCATACAGAGTCATTATTTCATGCTTGACAAATCTTGATGTGACAGTACTCTTGTGATAGTGTACAATGTTTTTTTTCTATACTTCAAGGAGTAAGTGTGTGGTGATATCTTACTTAAGCCAAATGATTAGTGTATTGCAACACGGTCTTCTCTGTTAGAACTATAAATGTGAATTTTTGATGATTAGGGAAGTACATTACTTTGAAGGAAGTTTACTTGCCTTGACTCACCATTGCAACTTATGATGTGTTTTCATGAGGTTTATTTGATTGTGTGTTCATGAGAACAATACTTAAGGACAATGATAGTAGATGAGTTCTTTTTGGGCCAAGGAGATTTGGTCATTGACAAGTGTCTTGACATAGGGGGAGATAATGAATTCACAATGAAATTATGAAATCAATATAGCTTGTCTTGTATATTTGTCTTGGTGATTTGGTGATTTGATGCAATTACTTATGCTTGATACAGTGGCATCCATACTTGTTTCTATTACAATATGTTAGAAATAGTGATATTTATACTGGTATAAGTGATATGATCATGAATTATTGAAAGTAGAATTCTTTCCACAAATTCCATTGTTTTGCATATGGATTTGCTAGTGGTTTCATGCTTGCTAATAACAGATTCTTTTCGTTATGAACTGGCCTTATAGTAGCACTAATTCCAAGGACAGTTCACTTTGCTAATGGATAGTGTCTTTGCCAATTCAAACTATTGCAGTGAATTTGTAAAGGAGTTGGTGCATTTGCCTAAAGGTAGAGTAATGCTAACTATTGCTTGACAACAGGTATTAATGACAATGTTTTTATAGCAATAATATCCAACAAAGTTAGTAACTCAAGCATGACAATATCAATTCAAGGGCAATAGTAATTCTTATAGGCAATCTACAGTGGGGAGTTTGCTAATGGACTATTATCCTGATGATTATCTTGCTGCAGAGTGTTTGTATACACTGTGTTTGTCTCCATAGATCTAATGTTGTTTTATGTCCATGTATAAGTAGTTTGGTGTTCTTGAGAAGGAATTTGGTGATCTTTGACCTTGAGTTTTTTTGTAAAAAAGGAGGATGAAGTTAAGATGATAAAGAATTTGGTATGTTCAAGTAACTGGTCTTCAATCCTTGATGACAAAGAAAATGCCAAGGTAACAAGTCTTCAATCTTTAGGTATCATTTTGACAATTGGGTTTGTCGCATTATAATATTATGTTGCCTTTGCTTTGGTGTTGATGATATGGACCGAGATTGTTGGAAAAGCCATCTTGTTATTCTTGCTATGATATCAACATGTTCATATGTTACATATATGGGTATATACATCCACTTGAGGCATTACACATTTTTTTTCTACCCTTTGTCTTTGATACAAAAAGGGGGAGAGAGATTTGTGTTTTGCCATCAAGGACAAAGGCGGAGATTGTTGTTCTATTCTCACCCCTTAATAGGTTTTCCTTGATGACAAAGACACAATTGGTACTTTGGACAAGTTCAGATTGATGTTTGTTGCCTATCATACTTGAGAGATCACAGGCTTGGCTTGGTATCTTGGTGATTGGTATTCGTTACATGGCATACACAATTGGTCTCATTTGGGCATTTCATTTGGACAGGTTGGCACTTCTTTATTGCATATCAGGTATATTATTTCAATTGCTCATTATCAGGTTGATCATGGCATCATTGACAAGATTCATTTGATTATGTCTTCATGGCATTCTATGGATGATCTTCATGGTTGTCTCATAATTCTTTGGTATCCATGGTTACAATATATTAATTGGTACATGGCTTTTTGGGTTTTTTCATTTCTTATCTTCATGGCCAGATTAGTTGGTTATTGTATTATACATGAGGTGGAGATGTTTGTATTGTTACACAGTCAATCTTGTATCCTTGAGTTGGCTACTATAGCTTCATAAGCAATGGTATTGCTTAGTCTTTTGATACCATTTCTTATAAATAGTATTTCGACATTCTTGGGCCTTCACATGTTATATGGATTTACATTTCATATTCATTTATATCTTGGCATATGCTTACTTGTGATATAAGTTGGTCGGCATTAAGATATTTCTATTTGTTTTTTAAAGTGCTTTAGCACTTAAAGGCCGACAATATACACTATGGTTAACACTTTTAAAGTGATTGGCAAGGTGGCATTTCCTTGGTTTTTTATTGAAGTTCGATCATGTTTCAAGCTTATACATTGCATAACAGTCAATACATATTTTTTAGAGACTTGGATTGTCGGCATATGTATTATACTTGGTTTGCTTACTTGGCAACAACAGTATTATTGTTTAATGAGTATACTGACTATGTTGACTTGGACATCACACGTGGATTATGATTTGGCACTAATTTAATATTTCATTGTGTCGGTGACATGGATTTCAAAATGATTGTAATATGATTTTAGGATTTCAAATTTTATTCATTTTGGTTTGGAGTTTCGATGAAGAAAGAGATAGGGTAAACAAAGGTTTGAACCCTAGCGCCACCGTCCTGGAATTACAGTTGTAGGTTGAGCATGTTAGCTATGGTATTCTGACTTGGTTTTCAGTTATGTTGGTCTTTGATGGATAGCAAGATAGTTGGTGGTCTTCGCTTGAGCTGGAAGCAGTAGTTTGGACAAATTTTCATGAAGAACTTCAAGGATTTTGTTTGCAGGTTAAATCCAACATAACAGAGGTAATATCTGAACGATCTTGTTTCTTTGAAGTGATAAAGGTGAAAAATGTAATCTTTTGGTTATTTGAAAAGATTTCAAATCTTGCTCTTTGAATTTGTTTTTGAAACAAATGTTAAGGAAATGGCTATAGAAATAATTGACAGTTTGTTTAAACTGTATTTTTCAATTACATTTTTAGAAACCCTAACTCGAGGGTCCAGTTCTTGACTCGAGGTCTCACATTTCAGTTACAAGGGTTTCATGTGCTCTATATAAACATGGCTTTAAACCATTGTTCAGATGGGGATGTATGAGGAAAATACAAAGCATTTGTTGGTCATATAATTGTTATATCTACAATATGTGAGAAGAGGAAAGAGGGTTTTTATTATGTGAAATCTCTGGTTCTTATAACAGAGATATCATTCAAAATTATGAGAAATTATTGTGGTACTGTTATGAACATTACATATTGTAGATGGAATCTTTGAAAATCTTTTATGTTTTTGTATTCAGTTGTGATTTTAGGACTGCAAATGTAAATGCAGTTGTAAGGTCATTTTTATATAAACAATTTAGGCAGTGACTTTGTAAAGGAGTTGGTGCTCCTACTGAAGTTGGTGCTTCAAAATTTAGGCAGAGTTGGTGCTCTTATGAAGTTGGTGCTTCAGAAACTTGTTATAGAGTTGGTGCTCTTTGATTAATGAAAATGAATTTTTAGTGAGTGGTTTTTTATACCCCAAAAGGGTTTTTCTACTGAGGAAATCTTTGTGTTATGTGATGTTATTTGTCTCTTATTTAGTTTCATGTTAATGTGCTCATTTAGTCAATGCTCTAATTCCTTTAGTGTGTTCAAAAGGTTCATATATCAAAATGTTCAAGTCTATCATGCAAAGTTGAAATTGTTCGAATTTGATCTTAGAAAACCTTCCATAAAGCAAGTTAAATCTGCATTAGGCAAAGTTGTAGTTTTGTTTCAAAAGCATAAATAAGATTGTTCACACATTAATTGAACAATATCATATGATGGTTTTAATATGAGGTGTAAATGTTAGTCAAGTTTCATGTCAATCTAATATAAAGTGTTAATAGTCACTTGCATAAACAAATCTGCTACATTGGGTTAACATTAGTCAAAAGTTTCATTGTGTATTCAAAGTCGAAAGTTAAAATTATTTCACTTGCCACCTGCCCCCGCTCTCAGAGTGAATCCATTTCCAACAAGAGAATCTATGAATAACAAGAAAATGACAACACATATGTTACACATTATATAATCAATTTCTTATTATTTATTATTTAAGAAAAGTATTTGAATTTGGACAGTATCAAATAGTGATAAATTATTCCAAATACTTGACCTCATACCAATATTCCTGTGCATTACGATCAATCAATAGAATTGAAATAAAATAATTTTTAAATATTAAATTAAATATAAAACAAATATATATTGAAAAACATAGTAAAACAAATTTAATTCTGCCTATTGATTCATTCTTACCGGATAATAAAACTTACTGAATGCATTAATATACTGCCTTCAACAGAAACTAATAACGCTATGATATGTTCTATTAATGAATAAAACTATTACAAGTATGTATTTTCCCTTCCATGGCCCTCCGACAAGAAATGCCAGAGGTGAGGCAAAGGTTATTCCACGCACCCAATCTTAGCTTATGTGCTCTTTTAGACTTTAATGATCGTAGAATCTAGCCACTAACAATTTTAAAATCAATTTAGACAGGTAAATAATGGTTTAAGAATACGATGTACTATCTGGTAGCTTGTGTGGTTCATACTCGATCTTCACCCAATGGATAACATCTGCTACCTTTTAAACAAGCGCTCGAGGGGTCTTCAATGGAATATATACATTTTGATTTCAGAGTATGGAAGAAGAGAAGCGGCAGCTCCATGTTATGATGGTTCCTTGGCTTTCTTACAGCCACATGAGAGCCTTCTTAGAGCTGGCCAAGAAATTGGGTGCTCAGGGTCTCAAAATTTCCTTCCTCTCCGCTCCCCTCAATATCAGATGGATTAAGCAGCAGATATCGCAGCTACACCCCATCCCAGAAATCGAACTGCTGGAGCTTCCACTGCCCTCAGTAGATGGGCTGCCCGTAGGTGTTGAGTCAACTGCAGATTTGAAGCAAGGAGGCACATTTGACCTGCTTATGAAAGCCATGGACGGTTGGCAGAAGCCATTCGAAGCCCTGTTGGAAAGGAGTTCTCCGGATTTTGTAATCCACGAGGTGACACAGTACTGGGCTTCTGGGTTCGCCGCCAAACTGGGCATTCCCACCATACTTTTCCTTGTCATTTCGGCCGCAAGTACAGGATTCCTTCTAGGCCAAGAAGCCACAACAGTCCTAGATCTCACAGTGCCGCCGCCTGGTTTCCCCTCGGCGCAAATCCGCCATTCATCGTTTGTAGCACGAAAGTACCTGCATGTACTCCAGAAGGAAGGTCACATTGACATGGCAGAGCGGTGGAGCATGTGTTTTAAGGGTAGCTGGGTGATAGCCTTCAATACGTGTGCAGAATTAGAAGGAAAATACTTGGAGTATTTACACAGAATCAGTGGCAGACCCGTGGTTCCCGTGGGGATACAAATGCCCGAACTAACGCCGCCACCGGCAGATGACCGTTGCTTGGCCTGGCTGGACGCGCAGCAGCCCCGTTCAGTGGTGGTCGTCTCCTTTGGCAGCGAATGTGTTCTCAGCCTACAGGAGCTCGCTGCCTTAGCGCTGGGCTTAGAAGAGAGTGAGCTACCGTTTCTCTTTGTTCTTCTCCACCAGATGGCCGCTGCATTGCCCCAGGGCTTTGTGGGGCGCACACGAGGAAGAGGACTTTTGGTGACGGAATGGGCGCCGCAGTTGCACATTCTCGCCCATTCTTCTGCGGGAGCGTTCCTCACTCATTGCGGGTGGATCTCAGTATTTGAAGGATTAAGGTTTGGGGTGCCATTTGTGACTCTTCCACTGCAGTACGAACAGGGCTTAAATGCTAAGCTCATAGCCCAGGAACTCGAGTTGGGGTTGGAGGTCAGGAGAAATGAGGAGGATGATTCTTTTTCCAAGGAAGATATCACTAAAGCTCTACGTACATTAATGGTGGAAGAGGAAGGGAGACATATCAGATCTCGCGTTCAAGAGATTAGTGCAGACTTGACCAGGAACGATTGCCAAATCTATCGGGCAAGCATCCACAATTTCGTTTCTCTGATCAAGCAAAAATCGTCCTGCAAATAGACTATTTCCTAGTACCAGCACTGCGATCAAACGGTACGATAGCATCAATATTTATGCTTGTATTTGTTAAATACTACATATTTACACTTATTTCTGTTATTGTTATTAAAGCCACTTGTTTAAGAGCTGCTGCAAGATATTATCCCTTGCAGTGGTAGACTGCAGTTTTCTTTCTTATAATTGGATTTTTTTTAATATTTATAAAAAAAAATAGTTTGTATATGTATATTTTGGTTTCACAATAAATATATAGTCCATATCTACATATAGTGTGTGATTTGAACCTTGAGCCTTGAGCCTTAAACAAGTTTCATGTCTGCAAACCAGAAAAATACAAGTTTTAGCTGCCGTTCAGTGATAAACCAGTTGCTATTTAGTGATAAAATCCTCAACTAATTGCTATTTAATGATAAAATCTTCAAACTTATCAAGTAAAATCCAGAATAAATATTAATTTATCTAACCCAAATGAAAGGTAACAAAGAAAAAGTTCTTCCAAATAACAGAAATAGTAGTTGATTAATATGGAATTACCAACCATAAAACATCATATTTAAGTCATTTTCCAAAAAATGGGGACAAACAGGAAAAATCTGCAACCAGGTCCACACCAGAGTTCCAAATATCCCTCTTCTGTTTGCAATCAGCTCCACCATTGACGAACTCTTCACAGTTATAACCATCTCTGCCTCCAGGAAATCTGGGACAAAAGAATGAAGCAGAGTATGAGAGGGAAATCGATGAGGAACACAAACCCAAAATGTTGGGTATTTAATCTTCAACTACTAAGAAAAAGAAAGAAAACGAAAGGCCATTGAAATGTAGAATTTCTGGTACTTTCTGGTCAAATTTTGGCCGATGAAAGAATGGCAACTAGTAATACAGATCAAAATTTTAAATATTATAGAATTCTAAGAAAAAACATTTACCCTGAAGATGTCGGTCTGAAACGCTGATATATAGGACAACTGCTGAGAAGACAGATATTATTTCACATGTCAACGGCACACAACTGGCCACAACCCATGCTCGTGATTGACATGTAAACGTCTGCACACTATTCATGAGAGAGATGTCTCTAAAGGTCAGGCTATTCCAGTTTCATTAAATTGCCTGACAACCCTTTTTAATTACTCGGCAAGTACTACAAACAGGGATATGGAATATCTACTCCGCCATTAAGGCAAAGGCTATCCAGCCCCCAAAATGGCATGGTAAGGGGGCTGGCATCCATCCATGATATAAACGTACGGTAGAACTGGAACTGTCAGCCAAGTTTTGATTTTAACGTCGTTCGTACCCTGCCGCGAGGGGAAACTAAGGGTACGGTCCCATGGAGGGGGGCTTCCTAAAAAATTTCAGCGGTGCTACTGAGATTTTTTAGGAATATTTTAAAGATAGTGGTCCCATGAATTCAATTTTGCAATTCAGCTTATGAGTTTGAGCTCCAAAATTCAAGGGATGAAGTGGAGTAATTTGATAAAAATTAATAAACAAATAAAAATTCTCTCATTTTTTAGTTTTTTTAAGGAATTTAAAATTCAAAGTGATAGACAAGTGGCAGAAAAAATTCTTAAGCTGTAGGGGCAATTTCTAGCCCCACCTCAATTTCACCCGCTGAAATTTGCAGTCCTAAAAAGTAGGGGCTGCTATTTTTCAGGAGGAGATTCCAATTAATCTTGTAGCATAATTTTTTTTGCTCCATAGGACCGCTTGATCCATAAAAATAGAAGCCCAAGCCCCCCCCCATGGGACCATACAGTAAGTGGGCCTAGATCATATACCATCCCCAACTATTAATGGGGAAATTTAATCGTCAACTACTATCACAATTTCGCCTAAATTGCCGCCTGTTTTTTTCACGGCTTGCAGTATAATGTAAACTTGTACATGTTTTTTTTAGTCGTAATGTAAACTCCATCTGCACACTTGATTATAACTAAATATATTATTTATTTTTAATAAAATCCTGAAATTTGTATATTTGAAATAGTTGTTTCTTGTTTTCAATGAGTAATGATTAATTATTATTTTTAAATAATTATGAAAATATAAAGAATACAATATATTTTATGTCTATATTTTTATTTTTTTTAATAAATATTTTTATTTATTAATAAATTATTAATTTTATAATATAAATTTTTAGAAAAACTAGTAAATTTTTTTTATAAGATAAGTCATATAATATGTAAAATGATGTTAAATTTTCAATTTTTAAATATTTAAAATGATTAGAAGTTATTATGTTCATATTTCAATGTGTATGTTTATTAAACATTAATATATAAAAACTACATTAAATAAATGATAGTTGGTGAATAAAGTTGGAAACCTAAAAATATGTTGATTATATATCTTTACAAGTCATTTTTTTTCCTAATTATTTCCAATAAAAAATTATGAAAACAATTAAAATAAGAGCAAAGATGAATAAATAGCAATATTTTGAAAATAAACTATAAAACTATAAGATTAGAAAAAATAAAAATAGGTGAATTTTGCAATCAATTTTCAAATTTCCCATGCACAATTAGATTAAAGATTTCAATTTTGTTTATTAAAATAAATTTAAAATTATTTAGATATTCAAAAACATTAAGAACACCATTTAAATTCTAGTTTTACTTATTGATTTTTCGATTACCATATATTGTTTTAGTAATTGTTATTTATATTTTCTTTTCTATCTATTTTTTAATTTTTTGACAATTTTAAAATCATAAAAAACAACTCCTTATTAACTATTTTTAAATATAATCTAAATTATTATTTAACAATTAAAAATTAATTTTGACCAATAAAACAATAAATCTTATTTTTTAATAAATGTAATGTAAAATTACTCTAAGCATGAAACAAAATAATATTTTTCATTTTTTGTTTGTCTCTATTTTTTCTATATATATATATATATATATATATATATATATACAATGTTAAAACTAATTACAAATATTCCATCCAATTATATTCTTCCATTGGGTGAAGATGAGCGAAAAGGATGCGAAAGCAAGCGAGCAGGTGTGTTGTAGGCGTTACTGCGAAATCCACCACCATTCCTTCTCGACTATCCTTGCGTTTGCAACGAAGGAAAACAAAATAGCACTTGGGGGCTCCTCCAATGGAGCAGGACAGGATGGAACAAAAGTCTTCACAGAAGATCGGTTCGAAAAAAATCAAAACCCTAGAAGACGCACGGTTCCTCAGAAGCAAAATTGGGTGCCAAGAGGGCTTGGATGCAAAGGAACTCTCGGTCAAAGCAATTCTAGATCATTCTAGAGGGACGGGAGGATAGGGAAAGAACGCCTTCAAATCTCACCTGAGAGAACGAAAGCAGGGTCCAGGAGAGCAGAAACCTGCAAAACATTTGTTATAAAATCTAAAACAATGGAGCCGGCTTGGAAACAATTGCAAAATTGTGCCTTATTTGCCAAATGGTGTGGTGGTGGCTGCCCGGTGGGAAGAATCATGGAATGGTGGCTAGGCATGTTTAGCGGCAGGGTTATTATCAGATCTCTAGAGTGTGGTTTCTTTATTGTTGTTTGCTCAGATGATTTTGTGAAAAGAGAAATCCTTTATGGAAAGCTGCTATTCTTTGAAGGAAACCCATTTTACCTCACGGACTGGGAAGCAAACTTTGACCCAAATAACCACAATTTTAGAACGGCGCCCAGATGGATCAAACTAAGGAACCTTCCATCCGAATATTGGAACATGGATGCCTTGAGAAAGATTGGGTAGGAATGGGGCTCATTCATAGGAGTGGATGAAGACTTCCTATCGGGCAAAATAGGTGCAGAGGCTAAGATATGTGTTTCCCTTGACAAGGATTTAAAATTTCTTGATAAACTAGAAATAATAACGGTGAAAGGTAGATGGATTCAGAAAGGGGAGATCATCATAGCCCAACCTGGGGGAAAATGTGAGTTGAGACCGGGCTTTAAGGCATCTTGCTCCAGATTAAGGGATGAAGATTGGAGCAATTTTAAAAACCCTAATTAGGGTCCAAAACAAGGTACTGTAAATTTGAAATCTCAGGACACAACAATGACAAATGGGAAGCGGGTAGAATCAATACCACCAGTTGTTGTGCCTTTAGAAGACTGCCCTAAAAAGAGGAAGTTGGATACCAGAGAACCCCAAGATAAACAAGATGTTCAGACAACAAATATGCTGCCAGAAGACAATCAGGAGAAAGCAGGAAAAGGCGGGGAGCTTATTAAGCTATTGGAAGAAGCTACAGTCTTGCAAAGAGACATCAGATTACAGTTGAAAGAAATATCACAGGGAGAAGAATCTCCAGCAGTCGTGGGCCACGAAATGGTTAACTTAGAAACTGTATTCCCAGGACAGGGGCAAAACCCTATTGATTTAAGCCTTGAGGGCAGGGAGATTCTGATGCATGCAACCAAGACTCCATTTGATCCCAATGACATGGGATGCCAGGCAACAATGGAAGAATACAAGTTAAGCCAGAATGCTGAGGTGTGTTTGGAGATAGACTTTTCAAGTGCATCCACAAGGGAGCCAAAAGATCAAAACAAAAATGAAGTTTTAGCTTATGCCCCCAGCATAGGAGCCAATAGTGAAAAGGTTGTCACACGGGAAGTGCAGAGTGAAGGAGGAGTAAAGGAGGCAAAGAAGAATGATCCTGATGTCTCAGGTAAAGCTCAATGGCAGGAAAAAGTAGGAAATTACCTACAAGGGGAAGGGGTGGGCCCTGATGCCATAAACATAGAGGTTGAGGAACATTCAAAGGCAGACTTAATTTGTGATCTTCTTGGGATCTCAGGTGGGAACGAAAGAAGCCACAATGTCGGTGCAACTTCAATTACAGCCAAGGATGACAATAGGCTAGCTCATAGTCAAGCTCTCCTCCAAGAACTTCTGGAAGAAGGTGAGATAGAGGCCCAAGAAAATGAGCTTCTATTCACAAGAGATCGATCTGCTCTGGAGGAGCAGGCCAAGCTAGGTATCTAGCAAATCTTCTCAACCAAAATGAAACTTGATTATGGGAAGTGTTCAAGCAAGAAAGTTGGAAGGAAATCATTAAAAGGGCTAAGGCTAATGGTTGGTGAAGCTGAAGGGCAGCTTAAGATAACATCTCTACTGGAAGTAGGGAAGGGAGGCCCCCTTCCCAAGGAGCCATGATGCTCCTATCATGGAATGTTAGGGGCCTTAATGCCCCTAACAAAAGACGCCTGGTCAAGCGGAGGGTTGGCTTGACCGAGGTTGAAATAGTCTTAATCCAAGAAACAAAACTAGACAGAGATGAGGTGGAAACATTTGTTAAAAGCTTCAAAAATTGGCATGTGGAGGCAGTCCAATCAGTTGGTGCTTCTGGTGGGTTGGCAATAGCTTGGAACACGGCTATGGTGAAATTTGAGGTGCTTGGGGTAGGAAGTCATTGGATTGGTGGCACCGTCAAGAGTTTGACATCCAACATGCAGTTCCTATTGATTAACGTATACAGACCGATCTCCTGTCTCAACAAAAGAGTGCTTTGGGATGAGCTCGATAACTTCATGATAGTAAACGCATTCCCACATCAAATTATAGGTGGTGATTTTAATGCCATCCTCAGTAGCCAGGACAAGAAAGGGAGCTCTCTCAGGCCAGGGTAGTCACAAAAGGACTTTAGTGATTGCGTCACAAGAAATAACTTTATTGAGATCGAAACTGGTGGAAAGGCTTACACCTGGAACAATAGACATCTTGGCTTCAGCAACATTGCGGAGAAGCTGGACAAATTTTTCTTTGGGGGTGACTTAATGACCTTTCCTTTCTCCATGGTCAGCTCCATTCTTCCTTGTTCTAGGTTAGATCATTATCCCATCAGACTTGACCTCTTCGGCGATGTGCAACCAACAAGGTCTCCTTTTAAATTTGAGAAGATGTGGACCAAGGATGAGAACTTTATGAGCTTGATACAATCTTGGTGGAATGAAGAGCAGTTTGAAGGGTCAAAGTTGTTTTGCTTTGTCTCAAAGTTAAAACATGTAAAGAGCAGATTGCTGATTTGGAATAAGGAACACTTCAAGAATATCTTTCAAACCAAAACTAGAATTGAGGAAGAGTTGAGTGTTCTCAACGAGGAAGTTATCAAAAATGGCATGACTCAGGAAAGCTTTCTTAAAGAGAAAGACTTGTTGGCGGACTATGAAGATGTGTTATCAAAAGAAGAAGTATTCTGGAAGCAAAAATCCCTAGAAAATTGGATTGGTGAAGGAGATAGGAACACAAAATATTTCCACAGCATCACAAAGCAGCGGAGTGCCTTAAACAGAATTTCAAGTTTGGTCAAAGCTAATGGCCAGCATATCGAGAACCCCAAGGAAATCAGGGAAGAGATAGTAAACTTTTATCAGGCTCTATTAAACAACCGGGAGGGCTCAAACCTCATGGCCCAACAAAATATTCTACAACATATTCCCCACATTATCAATAAAGAGCATAATAAGGCCCTCAATGCGAGATTCTCCCAAGCAGAAGTTGAATCAGTACTTAAGCAACTCCACCCAGATAAGGCTCCGGGACCAGACGACTTCCTTACTGTTTTTTATCAAAAGTGCTGGCCAATCTTTGGTTCCGAATTAGCAGAAGCCCTTGAAGCAGCCAGAAATTCTGGGAGGTTACTCAGAGAAGTGAACAACACTTTCATAGTTCTTATTCCCAAAAAGGAGAAGGCCATGAAACTGGAGGACTTTAGGCCAATTTCCCTCTACAGTACCCTCTACAAGATTTTGTCTAAGGTACTAGCAAATAGACTTAAAACTTTGTTACCCAACATCATCTCAGAAGAACAAACGGGTTTTGTCTCCGAGAGATCAATCCTAGACGGTGTCATCATAGCCCAAGAAGTTATTCATACTTTGCAGAATTCACATGAGGCTAGAATGTTGATCAAACTGGATGTCTGAAAAGCCTACGATAAGGTAGATTGGTGTTTTCTGTGCAAGGTCTTGGCTGCCTTTGGTTTTAATAGACAATGGATCAATTGGATTTTTGAGTGCATTTCTGGTCCCAGGTTCTCCATCTTGATAAACGGCTCACCAGAAGGTTTTTTTGCTGCTTCAAGAGGGCTGAGGTAGGGAGACCCAATCTCCCCTAAGTTCTTGTACATTTTAATGGCAGAAGCACTAGGAAGGGCCCTCAAGAGCATCCACTCTACCGGGAGTCTAGATGGTTTAACAGTCGCAAGAAACATTTGTGTCACTCACCAATAGTTTGCCGATGACACCATGCTCTTTGGAGCCGCCAAGAAGAAAGAAGCCCGCCAATTTCTAAAAGTGCTCTCATTGTACGCCAAGGCCTTGGGTCAAGAAATCAACCAAGCTAAATTAGAGGTATTCTTCCTTTCAACCCCCCCAAGAGTAGAAATGGAAATATTGAACATCTTGAAGTTCAAAAAAGGAACTCTGCCTTGTTCCTATCTTGGTCTGCCTATTGATAAAGGGCTGAGAAACTCCAAATTATGGGACCCCCTGAGTGACAGGATGGACAAAAGAATGAATTCTTGGAAAGGCTGTTGGCTCTCCTGGGCTGGGAGGTTAGTGATGTTGAAAACAGTTATCTCTTCTTTGCCCATTTACCTGTTATCTTACCTTGCCCTTACAGTTGGCGCCAACTCGAATATTATTCAAAAGATGAGAAGATTCTTTTGGCAAGGATTGGCTGAAAAGGACAGAGTAGCTCTCATCTCTTGGGAAAAGATATGCAAACCCAAAGAACATGGTGGGGTAGGTTTGAGGGATCAAAGCTAGCAAAATAAAGCACTAGGCGCTAAATTGGTGTGGAGAATGCTTCATGAACCAGAACTTAAGTGGGCTAGGATTTTGCAATCAAAGTACCTTAACACCAATGATCCAACTGAGATTGTCAAGACTGTTAATCCTCCTAAGGGGTCACGGGGTGTGGAATTTTATGCTGAGTTGCAGACATGTTATTTCTGATCATGTGTCTTGGGATATCTATGGTGGGGAAATAGCTCTGTTCTAGGAGGATTCCTGGGGAGGTTACCTGAGCATTGATAGCAAAATTAAAATAGAGCATACCAAGTCCTACCTTAAACAACACTAGGGCAACACGGTAAGGGATTATTGTTGGTATGTGGCAACTGATCATGCTATACTGTATAGCCCATGGTATACTGTACACCCTGGCCCCCCGTCCTCGTCGGGGTCCGGGGCGGGGCCGGGTCGGGCCCTGGGAGAGGGTTCGGGGGCGGCAGCCCCCAAAAAGCAGGGGTTCAGGGGCACA